>JAHDVE020012255.1:0-115000 GCA_022606495.2 Halesus radiatus | reverse complement strand
TTGTATAATGGCACTTAACATAAGCTAAACTTATCAATTTGACTGCCCTAAAACGGGTTTTTGTTCCCAGTTGGGCAGTACTTTCTGAACATGTCTTGCACCCTATTGATACTTTTATGCGCGCCCAAGTTCAACGAAGACAAACATTTAGAATTTAATGAAATAAAACAATTGATAACTGACGTATTTCACTTAACACAAGCATCAATAGGGTGCAAAATTAAACGAACGAAAAAAATACATTGTGTGTTCTTATATATACATATAGAGTAAGACAAAACATAACATAGAACAAAGGAACAGTGAGATAGCATGACATTAAAATCTAATATAGGAACAGAGGGAAAGAGACAGATGTGTACATAATGGGTTACCATATTATATTTGAGAGACAAAGCGTCACCTGAATTTATTCTTTGTTTTGTCTCATTCTATACGTACATGTATGTGTGTACAGTATGTATAAAAACACACAATGCATTTTTAGATTAGTTTAAATTTGTACCCTGATGATACGTGTGTTAAGCGGAACCGGTCAGTTGTAATAAATTAAATATGTATAAAAACACACAATGCATTTTTCGATTAGTTTAAATTTGTACCCTGATGATACGTGTGTTAAGCGGAACCGGTCAGTTGTAATAAATTAAATATGTCTCGTTGTTAACCCTAGAAGCATAATCCATATTAGTGGTACACAAAGCCTTAACATACGCCTCAGAGACGTACACATATAAATGACAGTCTGTAGGCAAAAATATACCTATTTTAGGTTTATTATTTGAAGGAAATGTAGGTTAGGATATAAACTAAGAATAAAACACATTGTTATCAATTAAAATACTATCACAGCTCTTTATTATAAAGAAACTTAATATTATTCTTAAATTCTCAAACAAAAAAAATAGCTTCTGAAAAATTAACTGACATATATTTTTTATAAACTATTCAGTTTTTTTTTTAAATCTTCTTCTTAGGACAAACATTAAACATAATCAGACTTTAAGTGACTAGTGATAATTTAAATGCAGTCTACACACACATCAACTTTATGATCGCCACATACTGCCTTTTTACATTTACGGCACACTAATTTTGACATTCTTTTCTTTGTACGAACAAAATGCGCAATATTTACGTTTTTTGGCTCTGGTTCTTCTGCTTGGTGTTTATTACTTGAATCTGTGGGTACAATGAGAATTTGACTTATATTGTCTCGTAAAGATCGTTTGAAAGTCGGAGCTTTAAGTCTCTTCTCCATCCAAGGCGTGACCAAATCTGTGCTGAGTCGCTTCATAAATTCTCTTCAGTTCAATGGTTTCTTATTGCTCCCAATCATGTTATGGCCATAAATTATGATATAATTTACAAAGGCCATGTTTTAAATTCCATAAAATACAGCCATAGGCCATCTATTGGTCTTGCGGCTGCACGACATTGAAGAGCACATTTGGTCGAATGAGTCTACTCCGCCTTTGGTTTGGTTGTAGAACATAATCATGTTGGGTTTGCCACTTGAATCATCAATGACTGGATTTTTATCGCAGGAGGATAAGAGGTAAACTATCTTTGCAGGTTTGGGCTTATACGATACCAGTGTCAGGAGGCCATCGAAACAGAACATAGAGCTTCCAACAGGTCGAGATCTCGAGTTTTTTAATTGTTACGGGATTTCTCGTTTATTTGATCGAAAAGTGCCCACTATGGTCAAATTATAAGGTTGTTGTAATAAATTTTTGGCTAGAGAAACAGATGTAAATCAATTGTCGCAGGTTATGTTTCTGTTCGATCCATGAATAGTCTTCGACAATTTCTTCATATAATATTCGCTAAGTGGCATCCCTCCAGTATTTGTGCTCCTGCTTATATTATCGGAAATTTGATGCCGTATTTATCCGGCTTGTTTGGTATATAAATCCGAAATGGACTCTAAAGCCAAGGAATTGTTCATCAATTGTCACTTCAGATCCAGGAATATAATTTATTCGGCATTGTTTTAGAAATATTTCCCAAACATTTCTGGCAGGCATTTGGTCGAAGAGTTGGCCTCAAAGTCTTGTCATCCATTCTCAGGCATCGGACTATAAACTCAAACCTTTCTTTGCTCATCAATCAAATATACCGCCTACCCGAAAACGTAGGATCAAATATTTCATCTGTGGAAAGATGATTATCTTTCATTACTGCGGTCAAAGCCAATAAACCAATAAATGCACGAATCTCTTTATCAGTGACATCTCTATGCGTCGCTGTACCTTTTTCCAGCTTTTGGCGCTTACATATCATTTCAACATTGGTTTATTTTACAATTTCGGATATAATTTCATCGGTTATGAAAAGACCAAAGATTTGTACGGGATCAACAAGATTTTTACACACGCGAGCTGGTCCTTGAGAGGCGCGGACTATGTTCATAGCTGGAGTTCTCCGAGATAATTGAGCTTTATTAGTCGATCAAATATGTCCATTCTTACCGCGAAGAGTATTTCCATGAACCCGATATATTCGCTCCAAGGTGGCTGTTCGCGAAGAATGGTCAGCTTCTGCAACATGTGTTGATTTGGTTTCAAATTCTTGCAAAAGGTGCGGGGTCTTCAATAACGTAATTATTCTCATCTTCGCTTGGAACTTCTTCAATAATCTCGTTATCCTCGATTTCAGAAGCCGAATCTCCCAGTGATAAATAATCTTCCTCGTTTAAAATTTGAAAAATATCGTCACTGTCTAGATTATTAAACCTTGACATATTGTTGTCTGAAAAAAAAACGACAAAAATAGATATCAAATACACGAAAAATTAACAAAAGTTAAACAGCATAAACTTTGTACAAAGTTACACAAAGCCTAAACGTACGCCTCGCAGGCGTGCAGTAGTACCTCAATAAGTCAAAAATGGCGGGACTTATCTTAGTGACACAGGCACCTTTCGCTAGTTCCCGTCGGCCACTGAGTTGGCTAAAAATCACGGGGCGCTAGCCTCAACCTTTAGAAAGAGAAAAAGAATTTTCGAATGCGTGTACGCCTCGCAGGCTTTAGATTAGGCTTCTAGGGTTAAGTAAGGTCATTATTTTATTTCGTTAATATCTTTCACTGAGTGATTGCTTTCTACCAAAATATTTAGAATCTAATTGAATACTGAGGTTGAACGTTAATAAGAAGTACGGATAACCGGGTTCAACTGAGTTTCATCACTACTTTTTCAAATTAAATGTTTGAAAAACATTAATCAATCATTGTAGCGCCGAGTTTCATTTTTGACAAATAAACGGATATTTCCATGTTCATGATGCTATTGACGTTAGGAGTTAAAAGTAGTTAATTATACGTAGATAGTAAATGGCATAATAATAGTAGTAAATGGATTTTTTGTATAGCCCCGTTCTTATGAAAAATCATCTCAAGGGCGCTGTACAAATATTACTTCCTATTCTTTATCTAATTATGTACAAACAGATACAGAAAACCATACTTACCTGCAGCTGGCAGGTCTCTTCAGATGAACACAGTTTTATTAGACAATTTAAGGTTAGAGAAGATATTATTTTTACAGTTGCTATTTCATCCTCCTTTTTCTATTGATATTACATTTATTAGAAGATTGGTGGCACAAGAAGAGTTGGTATTTATTTGAATTATTTATAATTTTTAGGACTGGAAAATGTTTATAAAATGGCTTTAAAAAGCTTCAGAAGTTTTTAATGGATATCAAGATTATTTTTACACTTTTAGTTATTTAGAGTGTTGCGGGCTGTGGACACATTTGTGCACTGATGCGTGAATTATTTTTACTTAGGTGACACTAAGTGACTTTAGGTAAACACTAACCGGCTGCTAGCCTAGCTAAGCAATTTACGTGTGCATTTCTTTAATTTATGGATATGATTGTCTGAAAAGATGAATTTTAAGTTTTGTTCTGAATTCTGTCGAGTCTTTGATCATTCTTAAGTCATGCGGCAGTTCAGTCCAGGCTTTAGGTCCCGATGCTGATATGTATCGGGAATAAGCTAACGATGAATGTATGTAAGTCTGAAGTCATGCGGCTCCAGGCTTTAGGTCCCGATGCTGATATGTATGAGAAATAAGCTAATGATGAATGTAAGTAAGTATGAAGTCATGCTGCAGTTCATTCCAGGCTTTAGGTCCCGATGCTGATATGTATGAGGAATAAGCTAATGATGAATGTATGTAAGTCTGAAGTCATGCGGCAGTTCATTCCAGGCTTTAGGTCCCTATGCTGATATGTATGAGGAATAAGCTAATGATGAATGTATGTAAGTCTGAAGTCATGCGGCGGTTCATTCCAGGCTTTAGGTCCCTATGCTGATATGTATGAGGAATAAGCTAATGATGAATGTAAGTAAGTATGAAGGCAGGAAACTTCATTATTGGAGAAATGAACGCGGTTAGCGCTGGCAAAAAATGTCCAACGAAGCGGAGCAGTCCACAATGGAGTACTGATTAATGTCAATAATAAAAATAATTTCTTTTTCAATTTCTAAAATAATTTTTTTAATTAAATATTTTATAATTTTTTTTATTAATTACTTCCCTACTTTAATCATTTTCTGTTTGTGTTTATAATTTGTTTATTCTTACATTATTGTGTTCTATTTTTATTGTACGAGACGTGTAGGCCCGCATAAGAGACTGTAAATATTTAGGCACCGGCATACCAGGAACGAATCACTATTGTGATTCGCTAGTCCTAGGAGCGTACTTGATTTGTAGCACCGGCCAGAATGATCGATCGCTTGAGGTGGTGTCAGCTGTCATATGAGCGAAGTTTGCTGCGTATCCGGGGACGGCTTTATGGTCGGACCGGTCGCTGCAAGCTCGTAAGTAGGCCGACTAAATCTAATACCTAAATATGATGCAATCTCACCTTAACGATCCGGCTAAGATTAGGCCGACTAAAAATAGTAATTGGTTCAGCAAGTGCATTATTATTATTTTTTGAGTTTATTATTTTTAAACTTTTACTAAGCCAATGAAGAGAAAAATTAGAAGTTTGGTATGTTTAAATATAGCTTTCAATTTCGTTTATTAGTTTTTTTTGGGGTTTTAATAAAACCTTTATTTTGTATTTTCGTTTGTTACCTTTTTGGATAGACTATTAAAAGAACTTATCCCTCTGTAAAAATAACTTTTTTTTAGTTCCATAAAGTATTTAATAAAAAGTAATTGTTTTATACCACTGTTTAATAAATAAACATCAACATGTTTTGAAGCAAAGCTTTTCTCATCGGGATACACAGTACTCGTATACTAAAAAATAATGACAAGTATACAAATAATAAACGTAGAAAAATTGTAATTCAAGAAAACACAAATTTCAAATATAAACAAAAATTAACAGTATACACTATGTAAGAAATACTTGGACGGGTATTGAAAATATTTAAAAAAAATATATATATATATATATATATATATTTAAAACACATAATTAGATTCTTTTTTAATTGTTATGTGAGGTAGATAGTTGTTCCTGTCCTTGTTCTACCGGTATTTTAATGGAAGATGCTCCGAGGAACTAGCGTCATTGATTCCCTCGGCACCGGTGCATAGTCGGAAACACGCCAAACGCGCGCCCAACATTTGCACACGATTGACATTTGTCACATGAGAACGGGTCGCTTCTACGACTCGTTCTTGTGTTCAACAGCTCGGCTGTGGAATGATCTGCCGGCCTCTGTGTTTCCTCCATCCCATAACATGGGTCTCTTCAAGACCCAAGTTCACTCCTTCCTATCCTCTAAAGATCCTCCACACAGCATCCCCAAAGATGATATAGGCCTTGAGGGATATTATTTCCTCCTTGGTCTCCTGTGTGGAGTTACTGTAAAAAAAAAAACCTCACAAAATTTTACCGATAATAAATAATTATTTTAAACACCCGTCCAAATTAGAATTGGGTTGGAGTAAATAATATCGTATAAATAAGACGTCGCAATGTGGATTAACCACAATTTTAAAATGTTGCTGTCACAATAATAAAAACTAAAATGCTTGCATAACTTAATAATAACAATATTAAAATTTGGTTAAAATTAAATAAGTAATAAAAATAAGAACTGTATTATTTGCTCTTTCTCAATCCATAATAAAAAATATACTACTATCTTACGGAAGTACAACTAATATTTGTATAGACATATATAGTAAAAGGGCAAAGTGCAATTATTAACATTATTCTTCCGGTGCCACAAGTAAAGTGTTTAATTACATTTTTATACATTATCAAGAACGCATTAAAATTGTATTTTGCACAAATCTGTAATCTCTAAAAATTAATAAATAATGTATGCTTATATGTCATTACTTCTTCAGAATACGTTGTCTCCGGATGAAGGAACCATTGATTTCGAAACATGTGGCCATTTATTTATGAAAACAGTTAACCAAAAAAATAATATTTCTTAAAATGATGACATAAAGTGAACTTACATTTATTGAATATGTTAATAATTTTTACTTTTAAACTTTTCCTGTACGCGCATGAAGTTATAAATCATTTTTTAACTGTCAATTCATGGCGGAATTCCATTTTAAAATGATTTTTTATTATTTGAAAACCTTTGTAGACGGAAATCACAGGGGAAAAACAAAATTACAAATAACCATCTTTCAAATAAAAGCTGACGCGAATGACATTACATATATTTTTTAAAACTCATAGATTCAGTAAACAAGCACAATGTTACTCCTCTTCCAGAGGATAAAAAACCAACAGCAAAGTAGTTTTTAAAAACATAATAGTAAACAATAAAACAAATTTCAAGTCATGAACCATATTAGAAAGCAATGGGGCTTACTCCTGACATTGATGCAATATATAGCACAGATTTAGTGTTAATTGTGCCAGTCTCACGATGCCCGTGATAGGGTGAAACCGGTTCGGTCGAAAAGAAATAAGTGGAGAAAACGATGCAAAGGTTTTTTAATAAAAAATAAATGATTTCATGTTGTAAATCCAATAAATGTTTCCTTAATGTAAGAACGAAGCTGGCCACTGATGGAAAGGTGCGTCAAAAAGCAGCCATAAATCCCTCAGAAAGTTGCAGGAGGTACCACGTGACACTTTGTATATGCTCCGGAGACATTTACAGCACAATAAATCAAGCCACTTCTTTTCCGTACCGTTTCACTTTCACCGTGGTAAGGTTTTATTCGGTAAGTGTAATAAAATGTGTCACATTCAGCAGACGTGAAAACGAAGGAAATGAAAATCTTTTTTTTGATGTTTCGTTGTTTTTTACTTTATTCCAGTTACGACGAGCCAGCGGCCTATAAATATTTTGCGACGCGGGTTTACGTAGTAAACAATATTAATTTATTTATTTATTGATTCTTAAATTTAAAAAAACAAAACCAAAAACATTAGCCACTCATCTCACTAGGACAGTCCTGTGTTGAGATGAGCGGCTTTACATAACATTAGCCACTCATCTCACTAGGACAGTCCTGTGTTGAGATGAGTGGCTTTACATAACATTAGCCACTCATCTCACTAGGACAGTCCTGTGTTGAGATGGGCGGCTTTACATAACATTAGCCACTCATCTTACTAGGACAGTCCTGTGTTGAGATGAGCGGCAACACAATTTCGCCACATTCTGCCGATGTGTAAATCGGCTCGTATGCGGAACGAGCTACCGGCATCTGTCTTTCCTCCAACATTTAATTCCTCCTTACAACGCCCCTCACAATGTTGCCCAACCGGGTAGCGATATAATGCCCCCTTATGTGATCTATACTTACAGTGACGCTCTTATAAAGTGGTTGCAGTTGCTCTTATAAAGTGGTTGCAGTTGCTCTTATAAAGGGTCACGAATGGAATGTGGAAATCACAGGGCTATTAGCCTGCTAAGTTCAGTTAGTAAGCTGTATGGTAGGATATTGATTGAAAGGGTACAAATGAAAACAAAGGATAAAATATGGGATGTGCAAGGTGCATTTATGAGTGGAAGGGGGTGCATGGATCAGATTTTTTCGTTGCGTATGCTCACAGAGAAGTTTCTGGCAAAAAAACAGAAACTTTTCTTTGCTTTTGTAGATCTAGAAAAAGCATACGACAGAGTTGACAGAAAAAAGTTATGGAAGGTGTTGTCTAAGTATGGTGTGAATACAAATCTTATACAGGCAATCGCATCGCTGTACGAGGGAAGCGTTGCATGTGTTAGGGCTAACGGTGATTTTACGGGGTGGTTTGACATCACAAAAGGTGTAAAGCAAGGCTGCGTAATGTCACCGTGGTTATTCAAACTATACATGGATAATTGTATGCAAGAATTGAAAGAGGACATCTATTGACTTATGTTACAAGTCTGGAAAGAAATATTCCTGGGTTCGAGTCCCAGATGCGACTGAAATCTTTTTATTTTCTGTTGTTTTTTCGGTTTCGTGGTTCATTTGGGATGTGTTAATATTATCTTCTTCAATGATTAAATATTACAATGAGGTTTACAAACTTCAATAAGTTATAAAAAATAAATTGAATAATAATTATTATTCATTGGCGTTTCGAGTGAATCATCTGAGGAAATTCAGTTGTTTTTTTTAATAAATTCATATTTATTTGAAACATAAACAATAAAATATAGGGAAGCTTTGACTGCCCAACTGGGAACAAATCCCGTTTTAGGACAATAAAATTGACAAGTTTAGTTCGTATTAAGTGCCATTATACAAAAATAGAAGGGAAAAATGGCAATGGCAATTCCTTAGCCGATTTGAAGAATCTGATAAAGTGTGCAGTTAGTATCATTAGCAAATACTATCGCCATCATTAGTAAATACATACACCTTGTTCATTTATTGTTTGTAGGTGGGTAATTAAAATAAAATTAAATGAAATAATATTAATTAATTAATTTAAATAGTTGGTATAAATGAATTAACGTTTTCACAACTAACGGAAAAAGTGGTGGGATAAGTAAATAAAAACACAAATTGTTCTAACGTTGGATCTAGAATAGATGACGCAACACCCACACGCCTCTACTTTTACGATAACATATTACTAGCTGACCACTTCGTTTTTCTTATTAATCAATCCTTGGATAGTGGATTTTTCCCAATTCAACTTAAAGATAGCAAAAATAGTTCTAATCCACAAAGATAATCGAAAAAAGATCCATTTAACTATCGTCCTTAAATTTATCAATTTTTTCAGTATTCTCTAAAGTATTTGAAAACGTTATTAAACTTAGGGTTACAAAATATCTTCTATCCAACAACTTACTCAAATCTCAGCAGTATGGATTCAGAAAACACTAAATGTGCTGCCTTTGATTTTGCATATTCTCTCCGAAAGTATATTGATCGGGGTGAACATGTTGCAGGCTTATTCGTAGATTTAAAGAAGGCTTTCGATATGATAAATTATGTGATCTTACCAAAGAAACAAGAATACCTAGGCATAGTAGGCACTCACATAAAGTTATTACGCAGCTACTTCTCTAACAGACGATGTCAGACTTTTGTTGGAAAGGCGGCAAGCAGTATGGGAAAGATAACCTGTGGTGTGCCACAGGGCTCTGTTTTTGGGCCATTACTATTATTGATTTATATAAATGACAAAGTTACATGGGGAATAAAGGGCACACTTTAACTCCATGTAGAAGATTCAGTGTTTCTTTATCATAATGTTGATGTAAACGAACTTTAAAAAGAAATGTAAAGAGATGTAGCCTGCCTGGCAAACGGGCTACGAATTTACAAGCTAAGCCTTAATACTTAAAAAACAACATTTTATTTAGAAACAAAGAAAAAAAGTCTTGCCATAAGTTTTGGCAATAACCGCCGTGAAAAGTTAAGTTGAGCGGTTCCGCCGGAATCCGTACTGACGGTCGTTAATAATTTTGTTCTTTTCGAGGTATGTGAGCAGTTTGTTGTTGATCACACGTTCCATCACCTTGGACAGAACTGATGTGATCGCTATGGGGCGGTAGTTGGCCGGGTTGAAGCGGTCACCTTTCTTAGGTATTCAGAGTCACATTTCCAGGACATTTTAAAGAACTTTGTCAAAATTGGAGCAATTTATACAGCAAACCTCTAAAATACGAGGGCAGGTATTTCGTCAGACCCACTAGCTTTATTAACGTCGAGTTCCCGTAAGACGTGGAGTACATTCCGATGTCGAATCCTCAGCTTTTTCATATAGAAACCGCAGTGAGGAACCGACAGCGGGATGGCACCTTGATCATCGAGGGCCGAGTTTTTCGCGATTATTTTACTTAAAAGGTTGATATTTTTACTGGAGGTGTTTGCTAGTGAACCGTCGGGTCTGGTAGGAGGTGGTAGACTGGATTTGCAGAAATTGCGAAGTATGGAGACCGCTAGCAACCAGAACGCTCTGCTGCCAAGCGAGCAGGCACCAAGCTTTTTGCTGATATATAGGTTGTGCTCAAATTTTGCACCTATTGATTATTATTTTACTTTTCTTGGCCAATTTGTTATATGTTGATCTGTTTTCTGATATTCGAGATGTGTTGTAGGCTCGGTAAGCCCCGTTTTTTCTTTGAACTACTTCGGAGCATTGTCAACTGAACCACGGCTTTGAGCCTACACCAGTTTGTTTAACGGTTGATTGAATGAAGCCATCCATCGCAGATGTGATTACTTCACCAATTTCCTGGGAACATCTGGGAAGGATCCGAAGTCTGAAAACAGACAGCTGACCATGGGAAAGCATTAAAGTGAGCCCACAGACAGAACCAATCCGTTGGCTTTTAGTGCCACATTTTTCTCTTCAGCCTCTCGATTGGCGGTCTGAAGTTAATAGGGATTGATGTTATCGCCAGACAATGGTCGGACGATCGTAAAAGCGCTGTGACATATATCCCATAACCACGTGGCTCGGTAGTTAAAAATAAGTCTAACAGATTGGAGCAGTGAGTCTAAACATCAGGAATCCTCGTAGGCTCTGATTCGCTGGGGTTTGGTGAGCGGAATAAACATGCATAAAATCTTACCATACTGGCAAGACTGACGCACACCCACATAATGTCAAATCTGGAATTTTCCAGACTCAACAGTAGCACACAGTTAACATCAGCTTGGCTATACAAACAAACTCCTCCTTTTGGTCTGAACTTGCCTACGAGGGGAAGCCCAATCAGTCCAGATGGGAGGCATCAGGAGGCTCAGATATTTTTGTTTCAGAGAGGAATAGAAGGTTTGGAGGTTGGAATTGAAGGTGGTGGTGAACAGAATTAAAAATTTTGGCCTCCACCGAGGAGGCCTACTACTCACCATTATAATGATATTATTATTATGTATATTTTGAGATTGTATGGTTTTTATATTTTTATTGAGGGTTTTAGAAGAAAAGGAAAGCAAGGGAAGGATTATGTATAAAGGGTGGGTAGGAAGCTGGGGGTCAGGGTATCCAGGACTGATGGACGTATTATACATATTTTAAAAAAATCAATAAATAAAAATATGTATTCTAACTTTCAAACTTGCAACACATACATTTACCCATTTCCAGAGTAATAAAGCGTTTGCCAATATTTGAAAAAATACCGTAGATAAATATTCTAGCACACACTCATTTATTTGAATGGCCTATAATAAAAACTGATTTATGCTCTCAAAATACCTGCCCCTTGAGCTAATTTATGCATGAAAAAACTTCCTTCAAACATTAATACCTTCAGAGATAAACGAGTAAAATTTTTAAGTGCTGCGAGATACTTCCATGTTCATTTGTGAAAGCTGTTGCGTTTTCCGAGTCCCGAGACACGTTTGAAATTTTCCTGCTTTTAGTTCAAAAGTAAGCTCGCCGCAAGTATTTAAGGTAAGTAGCCACAAATCATAAAAACGTTTTGAAGGCTTCGGGTTTTTTTTAATGGCAACATACATGTTTTCCGTCTTCGAAGTGGTATAGGCCATCTACCTCGTACTTTCACCATTACATTTCACACTTAACTACAAATTTTACGAGTAAAATTTGTAGTTAAAACCCACTGTGCTCAATGCAAAAATCCAACACACAATGAAACAGATTTACATTGTGCAAAGTGTACTCTTTATTTTCACACTACGTGCAGTGGTATGAGTCGAACTGAATTACAATCACTCACGGCGAAATCGTTACATACTCTGTCATTTATGTGTGACAGCTGTTTCACACTAAAAACAGCTTACCAAGACGAAAACCTTATAGAGAAGCTAACCGCAGAAGTGAAAAAACTGCTTAAATGCGAATTAATTGATATAAGCAAAGCGATTGATTCCTTCTCAAAAAATAGATGACTACGAGGAACCGCTAACAAAAAAATTTACCCAAAGTTTCGATGAAGTTTAAAAAGTAATGAAGGAAAATAAATCGTTTTTTATAAACATGGACAATAAAAACGAATAGATTAAAAAATATATTAAAAAAATAATAGTGCCAGAAAGTTATGCGGAGAAAGTAAAAAAAATCGAACCGATTGTAATAATTAAACCCAAAAAAAGAATCAAAAAAACATTAAAACAAAAAATGTAATTAAAAGTAATTTTGATCCAGTAAACTTTGGAGTTATCGGAATGAGAAATATTAAATATGGAGGGGTTATAATGGAATTTAAAAATTCCGCAAATATCAATAAAATTCATGATGAGGTGATTGCCAAACTGGGAGATAAATACGATGTCAAAATCCCAGAAGAAAAAAAAACCTTCAGTCAAAATTGTCGGATTAACTAAAAAATACACTTTTGAGGACATAGAAATGAAAATGAAAATAATGAGTTTATTTGTGAACAAAACTCTAAAATAAAGGTAACACATATAAATGAAACAAAAAATTTACGAAACCAAACAAATTACACAACTTATGCTGACGTCGACGGAAAAACATACCACAGGATGCTAAAGGAAGAAAAAAATAAATATTGGATGGGACAGATGCCGTGTATTTGATAATTTAAATATCATGAGATGTTATAAATGTAACGGTTTTAATCATAAGGCAATAGAATTCAGAAATCTAAAATCCTGCCCTAAATGTGCAAAACAGCATGATGTAAAAGATTGCACGGGTGTGGACGACATGCAGTGCATAAATTGCATAATGACGAACAACAGATTGGGGCTAAAACTGAATTTTAATCATTCTGCAATGAGTAAGGAATGTCCAATTTTTAAAAGAAAACTCGAAGCTAATATAAGTAGTCTAGGCGCCCTCGTGGGTGCCAGCTGCGTTTTATAGTCGCTCCTGATTTATCTTGGAAGTATTGGGAAGTTATTAATTTTCCCGGTGTAAAAATAGCATAAAATAACCGCAATAATTTTTAGGTTCTTTTTATAAAAAATACATAATTTTAGTGCTGTCGTTTCGAGCTTAAATCAAGCTCATTCGCAATCGTCAAGCCTATAATAAAAACTCAAATATTTCAAATATTTTGAGTTGAAATCTGTTTCGTTCTGCCGAATTAACGCAACGGACATCGGTCACATCTGGCGGTCGGTCGAAGGCCCTTAGCACATGTACTAGTGAAGTCCCAAAAGTTAGTCGGGTTATTCGGGCTACGGTGGTTGTAAAAAATATTGTATACAACCGGGAAGTGGGCTGCTGGGACCCCAACAAGGACACCGCCACCTGGGGCGAGAACGAGCCTTTACCTTCGTCATTGAGATAGTGGCCAAGTTCCTCAATAAGCACGACTTTGACCTGATCTGCCGGGTGCATCAGGTGGTAGAGGACGGGTGTGAGTTCTTTGCCAAGAAGCAACTGGTACTGCGGGGAATTCGATAATGCAGGAGCAATGATGTCAGTGAACGACACGCTGAAGTGCTTCTTTCGGATCCTGAAGCCGGCTGACAAGCGCCTGGCGTACGTGTAGACCAACACCAACCGTCCCGTCACGCCGCCCAGGGGCGTTACCAAGATAAAGAATCCTCTCCCACCGCTTCACCCTTTTAAGAGTATGCTGTGTTATTTATCCTAAAAAATATGGATAATAATTCTTTGTCTTAGCTTAAAATACACTCTTGAATATAATGGAAACAATCACTCTATCATTTGTATTAGCGTCTTGCAGTAAGGAATAAATACAGTTAGCTTCTTTTTTTTCCAATTTAACATTTAACTTTGTTTTGATAATTTAACTGCATCTCTTTATATGATCTATAAATAATGTGTAATGATAGCCTGTCCAAAAAGAGAAAATAAATGTAAAACAAAAAAAATTATAATAATAACAAATTCGTAGAATAGACGTAATATAAGAATAATATAAGAATAAGAAGTAATATTTGTACAGCGCCCCTGAGGTGATTTCTCACAAAAGCGGCGCTATAGAAATGGTCCAATTATTATTATTATTATTATAAGCAGCATCTCTTTTTTATAAAAAAAACAATTATGAAATAAACCAAATTATTTACCTAAATATACAGAGCATCATTGCGCATTATGAAGAGATACAAATATTTTTAGAAGATAAGAAATCTTTTATGATTATGTTGAGTGAAACCCATGTGACTGAAGATATCGAAAGTAGTGAAATTAAATTTGAAAATTACAATACCATCCGTTGTGATGCGCATAGTAGATATACAGGAGGAGTGATGATTCTACAAATTTCACAAATTTTCACAGTTATGGAAATTATCTACTATTATACCTATTCCAAACGATAAAAATACTAGAAAATGTGAGGAATTTCGCCCCATCAACACATTACCAAAATATAAACAAATACTTACAAAGTGATAATAAAAGAGCAAATTTTGCATTACTTAGATAAACACAGTATTTTATACCAAGAACAATCTGGTTTCAGATGCAATAACTCTTGTGAAACAGCATTAAACATAGTGGTTTAAGAATGGAAGGAAGGAATAAATAATATCAATTTTATCTTAGCAATATTTTTGGATTTTAAAAGGGCATTTGAAACTATATATAGAGAAATACTGATAAGAAAGCTTAAAGAAATTTAACTATAAAATTAATAGTAGAATATATGAAAGAATGAAAACAAATAACAAAAGTAAACAATAAATTCTTAAAACCAATGGAGAATAATTTAGGAGTACCGCAGGGATCAGTCCTCGGATCATTAATGTTCATTATTTATATTAATGATATGGTAAAAATATTTTCAAAGTGTAAAGTTCGATTATTTGCTGATGATAGACTCATATACATAATTGGAGATAATTATGAGGAATTAATCAATATTTTGAATAATGAACTAGAAAATGTATCAAGATGGCTAAAAATAACAAACTAAAATTTAATTAAAAAAAGAGGATATATATGATAATTGGATATGCAGCGAAAGCAAAATAAAAATTGATGGTGAAATTATTGAAAATGTAAATGATATGAAATACTTAGGAGTTATATTATATACAAAACTTAATTTTAATAAACACGCTGAATATATCAAAAAGAAAATTGGGAAGAAGATTTCTTTTTTGGGAAGAATACATCCAAAAATGTCCAGAAAGACGAAACTTACAATTTACAACTCTACTATTGCTCCACATTTTAACTACTGCTCAACGATACTTTACTTGTGTAACGACAGAGAACAGAACCAATTACAAATTTTCCAAAATAGAGCAATGAGAATAATATTAAAGCGAAATAGATATTCAAAAGTTGCTAAAATGTTAGAGGAATTAAATTGGCTAACAGTAAAACAAATGCTGACATTCAACGTATTGATTTTTATACATAAAATCAGAAACAACTTGTTACCAATATATTTCTCCAAAAAAAATATTTACAATATGGACATTCACAGACATAATACAAGAACGTGTGAGGATATTAGGCAACCGAAAAAAGAACAAAGCCAATACGTAAAATAGTATATTTTATAAAGGGATGAAATGCGATAATGCTCTGCCGGACCCAATCAAAAGTGAAACAATTAATAAATTTAAAATAGATTTTAAAAAACACATTAAGTTAAACAAAAAAAAATCATTAGTTTTTAAATTATCATTACCTATATTTAATATTATAACAGTTATAATTAGTTATTTTGTAAACTTAAATGTACAAATAACTAAAATAAAATAAATAAAACAAAACAATACAAAAAACTAAAAAATACTTGCAAAACTTAATTATAACTGTATTAAAAAAAAAAGTTTCATATCTTGTTTAAAAATAGTGATTGTTTTTATTTGTCTAGTCGTAGCTGGTAGTAAATTGGATAATGTGCATGCTATGTATTTATTTGTCTAGTCGTAGCTGGTAATAAATTGGATAATGTGCATGCTATGTTTTTAAAGTGTCTGTCCAAAAGCAGTTCTAGCAAAAGCAGTTTGGAGAGTTCTGTATTTTAGATTCGTTTATCATGTAGAGTTTGTTAATTAATTTGTTAAATATTCTTGCTATTATTGTCGCGCACCGTGCAGTATAAAGTACATCAAGTCTTGGGTGGGTTTTAACGGAAAAGTGTTCAAAAGGAATAAAACCCGTGGCATTTTTCCGTGGACATTATTCCGTGGAAGTTATGAGAACAAAGGGTAATAAAGAGGTAAAGAAGTAACAATGGAGCAGGATATTGCCGAGAAATTTTGAGCCAAGACAGCTGTCTCAAAATAAGCTCTTAAAAGACGAGTTTTTTTTAATGGAAACTCTAAGATTGAAATTTTGTTTTAGCTACGAGCACTAAGACGTTTCAATTATGTTCAAATATTGATTCACGGTCGTTGAATGACTCGAGACAAGCTAGAACCTCTTTTCAATAAATTATTTTGATTCGAAAAAGTTTAATTAACTTACAATTTATTAAATTAAAAATCAGAAAATCTGTATGTTGAACAAGCGAAAACTTGAACGGTGGCAAGAAATATGCACATCAATAATTAAATGATTTAAAATTTATTTTGTATTCACCACTTTATTAATATACACATATCTACATGTTTCGAAAGCGATGCGTTCTTTATCAGGAATATATAGAATACTAAAAAATAAAAATGTCAAGTGTAGATAAATGATAAATATATCGAACGTGGGTATGATAAATAAACTCAAGCCTTTCAAAAACGTAAACAAAAATAATAACACGTCAGTTGAACGACCTCTGAAACAAACAGGTTGTCAAAACAACACGTGCAAATAACCAAGTCACGATTTCACAACCAAATTCAATACTAAGCGAGCAAAGGCCTATATTTCACCATAAACAAGTCAAAATTAAACCACAAAATGCAATGATTTCATAACACCTGCAAATAACGTTGCCGGTGCCATATAAAAACTGTACGCAAATAGGCACGCGCCGCTATTCCTGCTCACGACTCCGACCATGTAACATCTCCACTGTAACGCTGATCCACCGTAAAAATCGACAATCATCGTTTATCTTCAATCTACCCGGACCTATTTTCCTCACCAAGTGAGAGATCTCCACTCTACCCGAACTGCTCTTTTCATCAAGTGAGAGATCTTCACTCCACCCAGCCTACCCACGAGCTTGCCGAAACCGGTCCGACCCTAAAAGCCGTCCCCGGATATGCTGCAACCTGAGCCCGACAGCCACCCAGCCTACCCACGATCTTGCAGCAACCGGTCCGATCCTAATGCCGTCCCCGGATATGCTGCAACCTGAGCCCGACAGCCACCCAGCCTACCCACGAGCTTGCCGCAACCGGTCCGACCCTAAAAGCCGTCCCCAGATATGCTGCCACCTGAGCCCGACAGCCACCCAGCCTACCCACGAGCTTGCAGCAACCGGTCCGACCCTAATGCCGTCCCCGGATATGCCACAACCTGAGCCCGAATAAATCTTAGCTGGATCGTTAAGGTGCGAATTCATCATATTTAGGTATTAGATTTAGTCGGCCTAATCTTAGATGGATCTTTAAGGTGAGATTGCATCATATTTAGGTATTATATTTAGTAGGCTAAACTTAGCTGGATCGTTAGGGTGAGATTGCATCATATTTAGGTATTAGATTTAGTCGGCCTAATCTTAGCTGGATCGTTAAGGTGAGATTGCATCATATTTAGGTATTAGATTTAGCCAGCCTAATCTTAGCTAGATTGTTAAGGTGAGATTGCATCATATTTAGGTATTAGATTTAGTCGGCAGTAGCTACCTACCTATTAGTGCTTACAGTGGGTACGTAGTCTTTCTCGATAAACTCACTTCCATCCCTTCGGGTATAACTAGTTCCCAGAAGGGTTTTGCGTTTGATGCGTTACGGATTCCCCATGAAATACAAATTGTGTTCGACTATTTTTCCGTATTTTATGTACCAATATATTGATATACCATGAAAAGTGGGGTGAATGGTTATTTTTTGCAAAAAATATCTAGAGAGAAAGCACCCGGGTGTGAGAGGTTACCTCACCAAATGCCGGAAATATGTAAATGGAATCCCTTCAGACAAAACAAATCTGCTCGGAAAATGTTTTCATATTTCAGCTGACAATTGTAAAAGTGGAATTTTTCTTTGTGTTTTTACTATGAAGATGAATTCTAATCGGTGTTTTCCCGAAAATGAAGAGTCTTTTACCTTTTCCTAGACCGTTTGCAATGAATTCCTTCGATAAGAACCTGCTTATTTCGAATTTTATAACAAAAAGCAATTATAATAAATAAACCGTTTAAAAAAAGAAATATAGTTAAAATGAAAAAAAAAAAAAAAATCTCAATGATCATTTTTATGTGATCGACTATAGCAACTGTTGTTCACACGCATCTATCGCCGGTCTATAATATAGAATAGGATGAATGGTGAAGTCGATTCAACACTGGTCTTTTATTTCCATCGGTTATACTATGGCATAGAATAAATGAGGAGAGAACGCGGCTTAAGTCATGAAAAATAATTTCTTCAAAAGATTGGTATTATTGGTAGATAGACTTTGTGGCGTCATTATTAATAAATAAATTCCAAAAATACTTCATATTACCACTTTATTAATATGCACATGCTTTCAAAATATGTAGATATTTCTGTATTCTATATAATCCTTTTTTTTTTAATTTTAATGTAAATCAAATTTAATAATGTTATTATTAAGTTCTGCAAGTATTTTTAGTTGTTATTATTGTGACAGCTGTTTCGGCGTTTAAGGCCATTTTCAAACTGTGGTTAATCTACATTGGAACGACTTATTTATGTGATTTAATTTACCCCCACTCCTTTAAAATTTGGACGGGTAATGATTTATTATCGGTAAAACCGATTTAGTTAAAAAGCAATTAAAATTCTGAATTCTGTGAGGTTTTCACATTTATAATGTGTTTTTACTCGTATTTAACTGACAATGTTTTCTTAATTGATTTATTTAAATGTGTTGTATTGTTTTGATAATGTGAACATACTGAGAAGCGGTGAGTATATAATTTTCCTTACTTTATTAATGAATGTTAAATTGGGATCATTCGTTCGTTTGTTAATTTCTAATTGTTCAAGTAAATTTAATCTTATGCCCTTTTTTCTATATGTAAGGGTTTAGGTTTGTTGTTGTCAAGTGGGACGTGATTATTTACTAAAAGATGTTCTGCAAATTTTGAAGAAGTGCTTTTATTTTTATGACATCTTATATGTTATTTCTAATTTTGAAACTCTTAATTCATGGTGGAATTCCATATTAAAATATTATATATTTTTTTTATTAAAAAACCTTTGTAACTTTGTTCCACTTATTTATTTTCGACAGGACCGATTTTACCCTATCCTCAGACTGGTACAATGAATACTAAATACTAAATCTATGGATGTCGGGAGTGAGTTCCCTGCTTTTCTAATATTTTTTTATTGTTTGAAATTTATTTTATTTGCTGACGGTACTGTTTATTGTGTTTTTAAAAACTACTTTCAGGTTGGTTTATTACCCTCTGGAAGACGGATTACATTGTGTTTATTTACTGAATCTATGGGTTTTTTTTAAACAGTATAAAGTCATTCGTCAGCTTTTATTTGAACAGATGGTTCTTTCTAGTTTTGTTATTTCCCCTGTAATTTCCGTCTTGTTTGCTAAGATGAACTTTTATAGCAGTTTTGTCCCCTAGTCACTTGAACTGCGGATAACCAGGTACATTTATGTTGGGTTTTTTAAAATATTTTATTATGTTATGATAGGTACACATCATAAATATAAATAAATTTTAATTGAAAACTTACATTAATAAATAATGCAGCATTCTGCAAAGTGTTATTTTATAATGTGTGTCAGACGTGTGGCAAACAGGCGAACTGTAGGGGGTAGCTGATCCCGATCTGCGGGCTGTAGGGGAGGGAGACACAACCTATCGTTCTCTTTGCAAAAGAGGAACGATACCCAATTAGCGACTTTTGTTTAATTTGCACAAAACCCAAATTTGTACAAATCCTTTTCCACAAAATTTCCTCTACGGGCCTTGTCCATCGCTGATGCGAGGGTCTGGGTCCAGTGGCTGATGGTAGTTAGCGGTGGTCAAAGAGAAATAATAATAATAATAATCGGATGATTTTTATAGCGCCGTTTTTGTGAAACATCACCTCAAGTGCGCTGTACAAATCTTACTTCCTATTCTTACATAGAAAGAAGATTCTAGAAAGAAGGCGAGTAGAGCAGAAGTCGTAGCGGGCTGATCAGTCGAGGGAGCAGAAGTGTTGTCGGTTTGAGAGTTGCTGGCTGACTGACGAATGGCTATTTTCGCCCTCTATTGATCCAGGCGTTATTTCGAGCCGGCTGTTTGGATTTTCGCGACGCTATTCTGTGTCGATAGCGTCGCGAGAGTTTTATTCGACAACACATGTCTGACTCGCATCGCGTTGCCTCGCTCTTTCATTTTATTTGTTTATTCTTAGCAGTGACGGGACACTCCCCGCCACCTGTATAATCATAAGTTTACACAAAACGTTTAGCTAGGAGGGGCCGGACCAGTTATGCAATTCAAATATTTATTTTCGCTGGTTCAGGCCCCGCACAAGTGTTGACAATATATTTAATTAATGATTTATTCTCTAATAACCATCGCTGCCCCAAACACTGCAAAAGAGGCAAAGACGTCCGACATATAATGTATGGCATAATAGGATGATAATAGGATATTAAGACTGAAGCTCGAACTAAGCCAAATCAAGAGTTCAAGCAAATGTCTACCTCACTGAAGTGCAAAACGTGTGAAAAAGTCGATCAAATCAGCAAAATCGAATGCTTTTTAAAAAACAGATTAACTCTGGCGTCACTTAAAGCAGCGGTTCACGTGGTAATGGATCCCTTTGCTGGTCAAAATTTGGGAGAACGCAAATCAAAATCGAATTTTATGAAAATAACTCCGCTTTTGGAATTATGGCATATAGATTGTTTCTATTCCACAATGTGGGGAGATTATAGCAATCCCAAGGTTCCATGATAAATCAACACACGTATGAATTGACATACTTTTTGAAGGTGATATAATGTTATTAAAAAGTACAAAAGAAAAAAAAAGAACAACTTGTCCGAAAACTTAATCTCACCTTACGTAAATAACCCTTAAAAAAAATAAAAGCAAAATAATAAAAATTAAAAAATGTTATTATTGGTTATTTTGAAAAAGATTCCAAAACCCGATCTCTCCAAGAATGTCATAATATCTTCATATCATCGATTACTTGTCTCAATTGACATTTTTTTCAATGACATCCTAGTTTTATGATAAGTTTCCTAACATACTCTCTTCCGCCATATAAAATAATTTGAATACACAAAAACTGTCTTAACGATCAGCTCCCAACAATGCACACATTGCGGGTTGCTAACTCAAAAAACTCTATGAATGATTTATTTGTTGCAATCTAACAGAGTTGAACAGTCACGTTATATTTTCTTCTGGATTTTAGAATTTTTATTCATTTATACTTTATACATATCTTTATCCCGTTCTAACTATAGTTTGAATTCACCAATTCAACGCTTACACAGTGTTGGTAACAAATACTTAAATGATGATCTCCACTGGCTCAAATGTCCTGAAAGAATCCAGTTCAAGCTCTGCTGGATGGTATTTAAGTCACTTAACGGAATGGCTCCGGCTTACTTATCAGAACTGTGTATTCCCGAAAATAACAACTCACGGCAGTCCACCCTTAGGTCAGCAGCGTCATCAGCTATCGGCAGGTTGAAAGAACCAAAGCGCACACCTAATACTAAGTTCGGTGATCGTGCTTTCGGAGTGTCAGGACCTAAAGCCTGGAATGAACTGCCGCATGACTTAAGAATTATCAAAGACTCAACAGAATTCAGAACTAAACTTAAAACACATCTTTTCAGACAATCGTATCCATAAATTCACCTGTAAATTGCTTAGCTAGGCTGGCCGGTTAGTACTTACCTAAAGTCATTAAATAAAATAAAAATATAATTAAAAATTCACGCATCGGTGCGCAAATGCGTCCACAGCCCGCAACACTGTAAACAACCAAAGTGTAAAATAAAAATAAAAATAAATAAATAAAAACGTTAATATTTATTAAAAGCTTCTTACGCTGTGTAAGGTAATTTTATAGATATTTTCGAGTCCTAAAATTCATTTTATGAATACTTTCCATTCCTAAAATTAATACCAATAATTCAATAAATACCAACTCTTCTTGTGCCACCAATCATCTAATAAATGTAACATCAATAGAAAATGAGAAACAAATAACCATGTAAAACTATCATCTCTATAATTAAATTTTTCTAAAACTGTGTTCATCTGAAGCGACTTGCCAGGTAAGTATGTTTTTCTGTATCTGTCTGTACATAATTAGTTAAGAAATATTTGTACAGCGCCCTTGAGGTGATTTTTCACAAAAACGGCGCTATACAAGTCATCCAACTATTATTATTATTATTATTATTATAAGGATGTATTTGACAATAATCTAAACTTGGCAAATTTCAAAAGAAGGAAGAGTGATTTGTTTCTGCCTGGTTTATAAATTATCGTTAACTACAACTTTTTACATTATTTAATAATTTGTTATCAATGTCAGTATTGACTTGGTGGATATTGCACTAGTTATTTTTTATTTTTTCTGTTACTGTGTATTTTTCGTTTTTGATGCAGTTAGTGTAATGTGTTTTGCACCTGTGTGACTATTCTTTTACACTTTTCTGGGGCTGCATCTTTAATATATTGTATCTTTTAAATTGTCCCTGCATCTGTTTTACGGGATTTTTGTGGACTTTTCATCACATCTCCAGTTTAAAAGATTGTTGTAACCAAAGATACTTGAATGATCATTTCCTTGCAACATACCTAGTCTATTCCCATTTCAGTTTTACCCTACCCTATCCAAGGGGTTTATTTATTTTTTAATATTAGTAACTGACTATTATAAGTAACTAAATATGTAAAAGCCCATATAGGGCGTATATAATATAATAAATAAATAAATAAAATAAAATTGATTGCATTATGATTTTCCCCTAGTAATATTTTAACATGATTACGAAAACTTACTTAAAAAATTTACAAACTTATAAAAAAAAATGATCTAATTATAATCCATACATAAAACTATGTACAATGTGACCTTAGAACGGGGAAATGTCACTTTTTTGCAACTTTTGTAAAACATTATAAAATAAATAGATAAATACGTGTAATTAGGATAATGTATAAGGTTTCAAAAGACAACAAACTGTATTCTTTTAAACTCTATATGACATACAGACTAGAATTTTAGGTAAAACGTTAAAAAATGCTTTCACCGGTTTTCAGGCTGGACCCAATTTGGGATTCATTTATAGAATTCAAAGATTACAGGTTGAGGATTTTTCGTTTTGAAACCTTCTACAACTTCCCAACTACCCGTAAAGAGTCTACAGATAAATAATTTATTGTATTGCTTAAGTTGTCAATCTGCAAAGTGATGTTTTGGGTCATTTTTGAGTGCTGGCCTTGAAATAATAGCAAAATTTTAAACTGATTCAAACACCCAACTGATCAGATATTCCTTACATGTCCGATCTATACCGATTTTAAAGAAAACGATTGTCGCCTATTTAAGTAAGACTTTTCAACTCCTAGGCCCCAGACAGGCCAATAAAAATAAATACATTTTCTGTTAAAGAATGGTTTTAGTCATTAAAATATTAAAATAATTTAAGTCCGCTTGGAGTTTTTTTCATGTCTGAACTTTTCTCAGCGTATAGAATTTGTTGATTTTTCGTTGTATTTTGCCTCACGAAAAAAATAAAAATAAATCAATAAAAATAAAAAATAAAAAAAATGAACAATACTTTGTAACGTAATTATTATCTGTGATATGGATGCAACGCGATTGTCTATCATAGAAAGTCTTTACGTGTCTATGGATGGGATATCCGGCAGACGCGGCGGTGCAAGATGGCAGCGGACATAACCTGACACGGACGGTCGAGCTCTACGTTTGGGAGTAGTTATAACGATATTTCCTATTTTATTTGACGTCGGGGTGCGTCCATTGGAATTACCCGAAGTGGGTATGGTTTTGATTTTTCGTTAGACGGGGGAAATGGGTTTTAATGTATTGATAATCAAATATAAGGGTTATGAAACCCAAACCGCGCATGCCTTGTGCGTTGGAAAAGTTCCCTGCAGAGTGATGAGCGGACGTCGAGGGTCAGTTGCTGTATCTACGTCCAAACAGCGACATAAGGTAGCATTCTTACATACTATTGTCTGAACCCCACGGATGCTGTGGCGGATGGCGCTTCCGAAGAGTCGTCATAGTCTTCGCTGAAGGTGACCATGGGAATCGGTGAGCATCAGGACTGGAGTGGCCTTGCTTTATGCTGAGGGGAAGAATCTGACCACAAGAGCCATAATTTATTATTTAAACCGTTCGTTTAAACTGAATCCTTTTCTTTACTCTTCTCTTTCCTCCCCCATGATAATCGGGGTTGTAGAGTCAATAAAGACCATGTTTTCTTGTGAATAGGGTTTTATTTATTGTATCCTGTTTTACATCTCAACATCCCCGTACCTCATCCATCAGTCTCACCCACGAATCCTGAGATACAGTCGAGCACGCAATCAGCGATGCTACATTTTAGCGCCCAACGCTACAACTTTATTAAATTGAATCTACCTGGTGACCTCGATCCATGGTGCTTAATAAAAAGTTGG
The DNA here is from genome assembly GCA_022606495.2 of Halesus radiatus. Classification (NCBI taxonomy): domain Eukaryota; kingdom Metazoa; phylum Arthropoda; class Insecta; order Trichoptera; family Limnephilidae; genus Halesus; species Halesus radiatus. The sequence goes on along the minus strand of JAHDVE020012255.1, from coordinate 89,957 downwards.
AATAAATAAGTAAATTACTCGCGGTAGACTTGCTTTTGACGAATCCGTGTCGTTGGTCTATAATTTTTTCGACAAGCTGAGGATATACATTGTTATGGGCAAGTCTTTCCAAAAGTTTAGGGATCGCGGAGAGAATGGAAACCGTCTATGGTTTTCCACTCTTTGACGCGAGTCACCCTTGTGGACCGGTATGATATAAACTAACTTCCACCTATCAGGGAAAACCCCTTTACTCAGACATTTATTCAATATTATAGTATGAGGCCCACACAGTGAAGCTGCAGCAGATCTAAGGAAAAACGCCGGTATTTCATCGTGACCCGCACCTTTGTTTACATCTAGTGACTTTAAACTTGATTGCACTTCTCTTTCAGTTAGTTGAGTTGTGTGAATGCGCGTAAGTTCGGGGTCATGTACTGATTCAAGTTGGTCGATATCGATTGTATCGTTGATGGAGGAGGGTTCAAATGTTGACTTAATGTATATCGTATTACAGATTTTCTAGGTATATATTTACGTCCTTCGAAGGACATAGCAGGGAGTATCCATCGGTCGATTTCAGTGAAGATATATATGTCCAAAAGCTTTTGATGTTGTCCAGCAATGAACTTTCAATGGTGTCAAAAAATAGCTTTCGGGATTCATTAGTTAACTTTTTGTATGTAGTCCGTAAGAAAAAAAATTAACGATAGTCAGAAAGACCTTTACATGTCTTGCAATTGAGTTAGACTTTATGTATTTTCCGTGAAAACTTAGTAAGTTCGGGTGTAAACTAAATGGCAAATTTCTTATTTCGTCGTGCCAAAACTGGAATAGATTCATCAATTAAATTATTTATTATTACATAGACGCGATCTAATGCCCGTTCGGCTGATAGATTTGCAGTTTCGGATATCCAATCAATCGCCCTTGAGGTGATTTTTAATCATCCAATTATTATTATTATTATTAGTACAATTAATATCATTATTAATTTGAGTGTAATCAGCTAATCTGAAATTGCGCCCACGCTCTTCGTTGTTTTTATTTTTTTTTATTGTATTACAAAGGACATATCAAATTCCAGGTCTGGATGGTGTCTGTCCTCTAAAAGGAGAGGGTCATTGCTACGTGTAACATTTGTTTCGCAACTGTAAAATATAAAGTCTAAATATTTTTTATTGTAGTTTCAGATACAATTATATTGATGTAAGTTCATTAATGACATTATTTGAAGCAAAGTTTGCGATGCAGCTGTGTTTGGAGAGGCACGACTTTTACTGCAGCCTTCGGAAAATGATCAAGTAAGAGCATGTAGATTAATATCCCCTAGTACGCAAAACATATTATTTGGTTCAGATGAAAATACGGATTCCAGGTTGTTGGAGAAAATATCATATAAAGTGGCTGGCGAGATAGGAGGTATATATACTGCACAACTCATGAGATTGAGAGACCTCATCGGGATAGAGACGTAGATTTGTTCGATTTGAGTGTTTTCCCAGGCATCGAGGCGGGAAATCTCTTTGCGAATTACCACCAGCACCCCACCTCCATCCATTTTACCGGTAAGTATACGGCCTCCCTGTCTCGTCGGAACACTGTGTATCGTGAATTAATGAATTCAATCGTATTTAAACTAGTTACAAGCCACGTTTCAACTAAAACTATAACATCATAGTTATTCAATTGGATATCAATAAGTAGCGATTGGGTTTTAGTCTTAATACCACCATGATTCTGGTAGTAAACGGATATAGATGAAATCATTTTACCAGTGTAAAAGTGTCTTTCAACATATTCCACATTAGCGGGAGGGATACATAAAGTAGAACGTAACAGGAAACTTGCAAATCATATATAGAACATAGATTACTTATGAGGTTAAAGAGTGTAAAATATTTCAGCGTTGTTAAGTTTTAAAGAGTGTGAAAAGAGCATGATAGTAGTAAAAAGTCACGAAGGCACTGTGAAAAAACAAAAATTTGAACAGATTTTAAAATAAATAGAATAATGGGCAAGGGAAACAAGTTTGTAGAAGTCATGTTTTGTTGATCATGATGTGGGGTAATCATTTGAAGATTTCTCTCACGGCGAATGATGACCACCCGAGAGAAATCATTCCTTTTCGCCAGGATACTGCCCTTCCGTACCCATATGTATTTATGGCCGTTGGCTTGTCCCGCTGCAAGTGTTTTTGCAAAAAGTTTTTTGTTTTGTTTTAGCGTTAGGTGCTCGTTCACATAAAAATTGGTGCTGGGAACACAATGTCCTAAGTGCTCCATTGTAAGGCCGCGGCGAGTCCTTGCAATAGCGATGACATCATCGCGGAGACGCTTTATTGAGAGCTGGACGACAACATTGCGTGTATGGTTTGAGAGCGTGGAGTGACCATGAGCGACGCGATGCACCGACACTATACAGCTACTCGGAAGCGGCACGCTGATGACGCTTCCCATTTTCTCAATTAAGCTCATTAAATTTTCACCTTTATCTTCGAGAAAGTTGTGTATATCTAAATTGCATATTCTGCTGTGCTGCACAATGTCGTCTTGCGCGTCTCGAAGGGATTCAACTTTCGGTCTGAGACTGGCATTTTCATCCTGGAGAACATTCATAAATTCCAAAATTTTATTGTACTGCTCCTTCCATTCGCTAAATAGCGTGTTCAATTTGAGTTGGACGGCGTCAATAGCCTTATTGTTTTCCGAGCGCATAATGTTTAACTTTGATTCCAAGAAATTAATGAGGGAGTCAGTATCAATATTTACCATTTACTAATGTTTGGATGAGTCCGTGGGGCAAAATGCGGTTACCAGTGGTGAAGAAGACGATGTTGGTATTTTCTTCGCATTGCAAACCTTTATACGCAATTAAGACATATTTATTTGCACGAAGGTTTTTAAATATTTCTTGTAGTGTTCAGAAATACCTCTTATTAAATTTAAATATTTTAATTAATTAATTAAATTAATTTGTTCATGATAAAATTTGTCTATGACAGTTTTTTCACAATTTTAAAAATACGTAAATTGTATGTGGTTGTGTTTGATCTCACTGTGACATTAATTTGGCGATTTGCACAACATTTTTGTTTCAAGACATATTGTTATTAATTAGACTGTCACTGTCGCTTTGTTTAACGTATCACTGTTTATTTGTTTTAAGTTGTATAATATTATTAATTTGCTTAATTGTCACTATTTTTTCCATAAAATTTGGAGCTTGCAGAATCAGCTGTCTTTTATTATTGTTAGAGATGTTGATCATATTATTTATCCATAGTTATAAGTTAGTTGTAAGTCGCTAGCTATCGAAGTCGTAGATATAAGTCACTAATTTTAAGTCCTAATTAGTTAGTTTCTAGATCACAGGTTATAAATCTTAGCTGTAAGCCATTAGTAATAAGTCATACATAAAAGTTATTAGATATAAGTCTAAGTGATTAGTTACAGGTGAGATAAATGATGTTCTAAAGCGCCCTTGAGGTGGTTTTCTCACGAGAACGGCGCTTTAGAAATAATCCTTTTATTATTATTAATAAATTGTGTTCGGTCGTTCCGGTTTATTAAAAATCGTCTGATTATGCCAATCGAAATTTTCAAAATATCGCCATGATTTCAAAAATACGCAAAAAAATTAAGAGAAAAAAATGTTACAGAATTTCTTTTAATTTATGCCTGATCCGATTTTTTTATAATAAAATGTGATGCAAGTGACCCATTAATAACCTCAAAACTTTAATCCAAACCAATAATAACCTCGAGCAAGGCCGAATACAAGTTAGCAAAATATAGAAAAAATTAATATTATCAGAACATGTTTACCTAGACGATTTTGTCGAAATAAAAAAAAAATGCAGCTCTGCTACCAACACGGGAGGCGTGTATGGACACCGCCGTCCTGGGAACCACTAATTAGATAATAAATTACCCACCGTGGTGTTGGTAATCCTAGTTTGGTAACACAGCGCCCTTGAGGTGATTTTTCACAAAAACGGCGCTATAAAAATCATCCGATTATTATTATTATTAGTAGGTGCGGTTTGTCCAGGTCTTGGTGGCGAATGAATCTGACCACTTACTGAGTGGTGTGTCGAACCAGGAGAGGCCAGTTGATGGAGATCCCTTGACCTCTCCTGCCTTACTATCAGGGATGGATTAACCCTTTGTTTTCCAAACTTTTTTTTATATTGTATACCAGCTACTCCATAGAGTGTAATGTAAAAATATGAGGATAAATTACGATATTTTTAGAAAATTGAAAAATATATTGTTTGGTAAGGCAGTAGAATAAAAAGATGTAGTCATGTTAAGAAACATATATTTATTATAACATATAGCATTACTCTAATTTTTCGATTTTCAAACCACGCCCGCCAGGCCGAAAGCGATCTTAGCGCCCTATCTATTTAAAACACATTAAGGTTCATTTTAGCTCAAAAGGTAGCGTGTTTTCGCAGCCAGGCGAAAATCGACCGTTCCGCGTATGAATTTGAAAGAAAATAAGGCTCAGAATCGGTCAAAATTCGGTGTCCACGGCCTGTCTCGCGAAAGTGGACCTAATCGCCCGTCGACTTTAAAACACCGCAAAGCTCATTTTGGCTTGCAACAAATTCAGACAACTGAAGTTAGCCGCGGATCGAAACTCGCAATCTAAAAAAAAATCTCCGAAAAATACTGAAAATTTTGTATCGAAAATACGGATCGATTATGGTTTCCATCTGTCGTCGAGAACTAGAACTAACGTTAATTCAGTAAGCAAAAATTCAAATCCGATCGAGTTCTGCGTTGGTTCTATTTTCACCCGCCGGGTGGCGCTGCTCGAGTTTCATTCGAGTTTCCGCAGAACTTATACTCCTATGTGTTGCCAATGAAAGAAAAATAATAGACTCATAGAGTATATATTTAAAAAGTACCTACAAAAGCCGAAAGCGGATCTCTCGGCAGAATTTTTTCTTTAACTTTTGCCGTCGCCCACGAAATTCTATAACCTTTTATTTACGCGAATCGGATAGGTTAGATAAATGGATAATCCTTACTAAAACAAGTGTCGGAAGGTTAAAAATCACGACATTTACAGCAACCCATGACGAAAATTCCACAGTAATCGTTCAAACTTATGACAGTTATAAAATCTGAAAAAAAAACGCAATTCCATTCCTTCCCACCGATTCCGCTTTTCTATGGGATAATTTTGTTCGAGAAAATTCAATCAGTTTGAAGGCAAGTGCAAAATTACAAAAGTACCTACCCAAAAACGTAATCTACTGAAGCATTCGAATTTAATTTTCGGGTATGTTATCCAAGTTTTAAGTGGAACCCATCGGGATAGTATGAAAAAATTTCTTTGAAGGTATAATAATATTTTAAATAAACGAATTTCTTGAAATAAAATTACGATTTTTTTTAGGCCCATTTTTGCGAGATGTGGCTCATATTTTTAAGGAAAAATGTTATGCAAAACACATTTATTGAAATAAAATCACTAGGGGTGTGGTAGGGGTCGGGGTAGGAATAGGGGTAAGAGCAGGGGTAGGGGTAGGGATAGCCGATATGGGTATCAAACTGAGCGTCTCCATCTACGCATCTAGGCCCCATGTCGAGATAAAGCTAACATTGAAAGTTTTTTCTTTTTATTTTCTTTAAATACTTAATCGTGGTAGTCGTAGGGTAGGAGTTGGGTAGATGTAGGGTAGATGTAGGATAGATGTAGGGTAGGGGTAGGGTAGGTGTAGGAGTAGGAGTAGGAAGAGGAGTAGGACTAGGAGTAGGAGTAGGAGTAGGAGTAGGAGTAGGAGTAGGAGTAGTAGTAGGGGTAGGAGTAGGAGTAGCAATAGGAGTAGGAGTAGGAGTAGGAGTAGGAGTAGTTGTAGGAGTAGGAGTAGGGGTGGGGGTAGGGGTAGGAGTAGGAGTTGGAGTAGAGGTAGGAGGAGGAGTATAAATATTTTTCCAAATATTCGTTTTAAAAATTATTTCTAACACACACACTCCTTGCTTCATCCACATTTAAACACATATACACAACTATTCAGAACCAATTGCAGGACTGCAATAGGCAAAACCTAGTAGCATATAGTATTGTTCTATCGGCCAGATTTTCAGACTTCGCCAGCCATGCAGAAATTAGGGTCTACATTTGATCAAATTCGGATGTGTCATTTTTTCGGCTCGGTCCTGTCTCGCGAATGACGACCGAACCGCCCGTAGAGTTTAGAACACCGGAAGGGTCACTTTGGCTGGCCGAGTCTGAATTTTGAAGAAACGAAGTTAGCCGCGGATCGACGCTCGCAATCTTAAAAAAATCTCCGGAAACTACTGAAAATTTTGCATCGAAGATACGGAACGCTTGCGGTTTCCATCTGTTGGCGAGAAATAGAACTAACGTTAATTCGGTAAGGAAAAATTCAAATCCGTTTGAGTTCTGCTTTGATTCTATTTTCAATTGCAAGATTCGTACTCGCTGGGTGGCGCTGCTCAAGTTTCCTTTGAGTTTCCTGTGTTTTATGCATCTCCGGAAACTACTGAAAACTTTGTATCAAAGAAACGGAACGATTATGGTTTCCATCGGGTGGCGAGAAATAGAACTAACGTTAATTCAGTAAGAAAAATTTCAAGTCCGTTCGAGTTCTGCGTTGGTACGATTTGTTCGCGATACATGGCGCTGTTTTAAAAATGATTAGAGTTTCGCATCCCCGTTTTAGTTAGGGAGGGTCGCTCAAAAAGTTCGCTGGAAATATAATCAATTAATTTTCTCTTATATTATAAATTTTTTTTTTTTACGTATTTGTAAAAAGCATTAACTTTGTGGTTCGCCATAATTTACCAGTAGTTAGTTGTTATTAGTTGTAGACCACTTAAAAGTGGTCTACAACAAATTTATGTGTTTTTTAATGTATTTTTTTTTTCAGAAAATCAGTCGGGAGGTCGCAACGAACGTTCGCCCGCCGAGTCACGTTTCTAAAATATAACTATTCACAACCAATTGCAGGACTGAAATGGGCAAAACCTAGTCATATAAGATTGATCATAAAATAAAAAATTTGCATATTCTAATCTTTATATTTTTTTTAAGTGTGGTATTTTAGAAAGTAGTCGCCTAAATTCTTACGTGGCTTGTTCAGACACGTGTCACAGTACTCACTAGTTTCCCATCTGCCACATTTTTCTGCCCTTTTCGGAAAAGTCACTGCAGTTCGAAAAGAAACTCGTCTTCACTATCGCTGAATTCTAAATTCTCCTTCATATTTATTGCGCAGTACAAACTATTGAAATAAAATGAATGCGTAGTCATTATTATAAATGAAAAATAGAGCAAAAAAGCACAACTTATCGGCAGTGGGTACTGTATACCAGTGGTCCACAACCCCTGGGCCGAGGACCAAATGGTACGGGGCCGCGCCGCCTGCTTAAAAATCTTATATAGCTTAAAATAATTATCAAATGGTAATGGCCCGCTTAAAAAATTGTCAACAAACCAGGCGAATCTAGCATGCATGCGAAAGAAGAAGATCAAATGCTGGATATTGCAAATGACAGCAGCCTTAAAACTATGTTCGAGACAACAACTCTGCCGATGTTCCGGATTAAACTCATGGCGGAATACCCTGAGAATGCCACCACAGCACTTAAACTCCTATGGCCAATGTGTCCCCCCCCCACCCCGGCAGGCCGCGGTTAAATTATCAAACGTTGACCGGTCCGCGGTGACAATAAGGTTGGGGACCACTGCTGTATACAATTAAATAGAGCATGTGTATACCTGTAAAAGGATCCTTTATTTTCAAACAATACAATGTATACATATTGCTTATGTCGCCGCTGCGGCGCCATCGGAGTTGTTAGAATATTTTCTATGTCACCGCGGCGGCGACAACAGAGTACAAAAAGTTAATACCTTTGTCACTCCGGACTGACCCCCACATTTATCAGAGAAGTGGATATGGGCTGTCCCCAAGGCTCAGTTTTGGGTCCGGAATTTTGGAAAATTCTTTTTGACGACGGCCTCAAGTTACCCTTGCCTTCGGGTTGTGTATCAGTGGCATATGCGGATGATGAGCATCTTCTCGTAGCGGGCAAGAGCAAGAAAGAGGTCGAAACTAAGGCTGAGGAATGCTTAAAGGTGGTTCTGGAATGGGGTAAAAGAAATTAATTAACCTTCGCTCCCCACAAGACATTGGTATGAAGGGTTCCCTCAGTCGAAGACGTAACCCTTCTATTAAAAAGGGAAACTCCACAATATCCTTTGCGGAAAACACCAGACACTTGGGAGTCACTTTAGATGGATCGTCTTCCTTCCTGGGCCACGTCAAAAGCACGTTCAGTAGAGCCCAGGCCCTCTTTCATAAGTTGATAAGACTGTCAATGGCCGAGTGCTGCGCTCCGGTTTATCTACCGGGCAGTGTACGTGACCCAAATCTCATACGCTGCTCATACGAGCACCGCCTTGACAATTTTCTCATACTCTTGGCTCTCAAAAGGGGCCAGCGCACTCCTTTACTGGCGCTCTCGGAAGCTTACAGGACTGTAGCATCAGATGCATTACCGGTTCTGGCCGTTATCCTGCCGATTGATATAGAAATTAGAGAAATATTGGCTAAGAAGGCTTTAACAAGAGGTAGAGAGGCTGTCCATCTGGGTGTCCACGTGACCGTGGTGGTGAGGTCTCCCTGCCAAAGCTTCTTAAGGAGATGCGTGATAGAACCCTGGATGATTGGCAGTCACGTTGGGATAGGGCGACGACTGGAAGATGGACTTATTATTTCTTCCCCTCAGTTAGAAGCAGAATGGAAGGGGCATTTTTACACCTGGACCACTATACCACCCAACTACTATCGGGGCACGGTGAATTTAGGGGTAGACTTCATAGTTTATCTGTATACCCTCACCCAAACTGTGCTTGTGGAAATACAAACCAGACCGCCGAGCACATTCTCTGGCACTGTGAGATTTTGATGGATGCGAGAGAGGAAATGCTGGATGGTTTGACTGGAATTACCAGACCAGCCTGGAATGCTGATCTGGTCTGCAATAAGGTGAATTTCGAGTGTCTGAGAAGGTTTGTAAGTAGATGGGTGGTGAGATGGCCTGAACTTAGAGTCGAGGAATAGCTTTGTAAAATCATTTTCTCGTTTCAGGTGCCGGAGGTACTCTCCTCTTGAATCTCTGGTACTTATTTTTGATTTATTTAACTACTGTATATGCTTTGTTTTTACATTTTATGTTTTCCTTTATAAATGTTTATCTTTTACCTGCTATTTTGTTACCTTGTTTCATTCTCTATTTCTGTATTTTTCTCTTTAAGATTCCTGCCATTTTTAATATATCATACACTGTTTTTTAAATTTTAAATTTTAGCTTTAAACTTTTCACTCTGCACTGATGCCTCTACTATTGTTATTATTTTGTGTACCATTTTTCTTTCCCTATTATGAGTTTTGTTTTTAGGTACTGTTATGTAATGAAAGGATGACCCTGAGATGAGTTCTAGCTACTCGTCTTGGCAAATGAGCCCGGCAAGCAATCACATCATTTCCCTCCATAAATTAACCAATCAGGCGATTCTAGCGCCCAATTAAACCAATCAGATCATAAATTAACAAAACAGGAGCAGGCGACGCGAGCGCCTCGGCAGCTCAGGGTGTTGCTTGCGGCCCCTTGAAACGATCACTTTCCACCTGGAGCTCGAAGAAATAACTGCGTCTCTGAAAAAGAGTCGGCCATTTTGTGTTACTAGTTTATTACGGCCAAGTACTATGCAGGCGGGCTGAAGCCCGCAGCTGGTCGTGCCATTTGCTGCCAAAGCACTCATCAGGGTGACTTACTAATTAAATAGCCCATTAAATTCAGTGCAGAGATGTCCAGCCTTAGCGTCATTGCCAGCAACCCTCGCCATCCGACCAGATCACCTCCATATAAGCTGATTTTCCATCTCCCCTTAATGTGTTGATTAAGCCCTTGGTACATTTGCATAACTCGGTTAGAGATTCGAATCAGAAAGAGAGATTACAATAGAATCATACCTAGATTAAGACCTTTTTACTAACTACTCGATTGTTCTTAACCTCCAATGTTTGTCTGAGATTATAATAAACCCCGAGTATGAAAACACTTCTCTGTACTCATTTAACGTAGAAATAGAAACGCCCTCAACCCAATTATAAGATTTCGATCGATCAGCGACCCTGTACGATGAGAAGCTGATGCCCCTGCCGATCTGAGCTAGGCTAATGTCCGGAGCAGACTTCCCATCTAAGAGGCCATCTCCAGGGTAAGTCCTGCAGATTGTAATTGTCTCTCATAACTTCCCCCGTAACCCAACCTTCCTCCTCCCCATCCCTTCATTTTTACAACACTGTCACCCAACGTGGCTTTCCCACTTAGGGGCTTTTTCCCTACCTAACCTTTCTCTTTCCCATTTCCCCTCTCCCTGACATTCCCATAAACACAACAGTACGAAAATTTTTCTTCGTGTAGAACTCAAAAACATTTTGAGGTATTCAGGCGAACTGAACTCAAAAAACATTTTTATTGTGTACTGTCCACATCCCCTCTTAGGGAGTGGAAAATTAACCCCATCCCTGTCATATACTTTTGACTGGCCCTAGCCGGATCCCTTGTGTACTTCCCGGTGGAGATAGCTTGGTGGTGACGGCCTTTCCGTCTCACCGACTCAGTGGCACGCTCCCGGCCGCCTGGACCCCTCCATATTCCCAGGGTCTCAGGGTATTTTTTTTTACCCCCTCCCCAATTACACTTTTCTTAGGGAATAATCTTGACGACTGGCGCAATGTCTCCTGGGAAGGGTGGCGGGAAAAAGAAACCACCTAGCACTGCTTCAGAGGGACTGACCTGGTGTCCTGGCAACGGCTCGTCCTAAGTACTCTTACTTAATCTATTTCGTTTCTCCCTTTTACTGTTTTATGTTAGTATTTCTCCGCGTCTCACCATGTTCATCTACGGACGAGTAGAGCAGAGACACCATTATTACTAGAGCCACTTTTGTCGACCGAATGTATGTATTAATCATTCTGGGCTGTGGAAGTTTACTAACCTCCTTCTAAGCTAATGCTATGCAGGGACACTTGAAGGTTTAGAATCATTTATAATCTTAGTTTCGTTGAACCAAAAAATTCTTAACGTGCACTATGAAGGAATAACCATAAGTTACTTATACCGGGGTGGGAAAGTGGTGGGTAACCTCAACTGACCCCCACATTCTTACCCAGTCCTCAAACCCTTTTGCTTCTCAAAACTTCCTTTCCTTAAAAAGACCTTTCCTTAGGAAGGTCCTGAAAAAAATATTTTCTAATTAGGTCCGCTAATATGTTTACTGTAAGGTATTTAGCGATTACAAATAATAAACCTGATTCTTTCAAGATAATTTAATTACAACCTTTGGATTCAGAACATGAGAATGGCATTTCTCTCAACGACTCTAGCAATTTAAGTAATAAAATTAATTTCAAGGATGTTCAAACATTTCATACATAAAAAAATGAAATCTTTTTTGGGGTGCATCAGAGAACATAATAATAATAATAATAGTTGGATGATTTTTATCACATAAAAATATAATTTATTAAAATATAAAGATTAAAATCACCTCAATCAATGCATTCAGAAATAGTGAGTGGTTTTACTCCCGAGTAAATATAATAATGTGATTTTTTTAAGATACGAGATTTTTTTCAGGATATTCACATTGTACTATGTAACTATGTTCCATGAGATATGGGAATGGTTTCAATCTGGAGTACGTCGTGATTTAATAACGATTTTTTCTAAAACACGAATAACTACGTTCAGAACATGAGAATGATTTATATCCTATGGACTCCGAGGAAGAAACACAATTCGGCCCCAGACGAGAAAAGTCTGCCCATGCCTGCTTTAGGGGATCAAATATCCGAGGGATCAAATGTCCGAGGGATCAACTGTCGGAGGGATCAACTGTCGAGGGGTAAACTATCAAGGGGTCAACTGTCGGGTCACCGTTTTGGTCGATGGGACAGAGTAAATTTGTCCAACTGGTAAAAATAATAATCTTTGATGATTGTTCTTCCTTTTTTCAAATAAACATAAAGAAAAATTCTTTTAGCACACCTAAAAAAACTGACGACATGCCTTTGACGGCCGATGGAGAAGGCTTTAATTTCTTGGGCGACCGATCTCCTTCCTTTGTCCACTGCTTAAACTTTTCCATTGCAGTTTAAACTTGTTTTGGATTAAATGAATGCTAAATAATTTAATAGTGTTATTATTAAGTTCTGCAAGTATTTTAGTTTTTTTTTTATTGTGACAGGTGTTTTAGCGTTCAAGGTCATTTTCAAACAGCCTTCACTGGGGCAAACTGGGGCAGTTTTAAAATGGGCTTTGAAAACCGAAACAGCTGTCACAATAATAAACAACTAAAATATTCGCAGAACTTAATAATAACGTTATAAAATGATTTACATCAATTTTTTTAAAAATTAAATGGAGTTCGAATTAAACACAAAAACAATTAATAATATGGACCATCATTATCGTTGCGTCCGTTTTTACTTTATGCTGTTTATAAAAACATCAAGTCGGCTCGGGGAACGCGAAAGCTAGGAAAAAGGCGAAAAGCGAGTGTTTATTTGAGAGAATGAGTATAAAAACGTGGAATGGGGTGAACTCCATAGATTAACGAAAGTTTCCCATTTAAATGACAAAAAGAAAAAAAAAGTAAAATGTTGGTCCCGTTTGTCGCTCTGCGGTACTCTTACTTGTATACATAAGAACTCGGTGCACAACGCAACGTTGAGATTTAAAGAAAAAAAACACCTTTTTTATCAGGTGAATGAGGAAATTTTTGTGGAAAGGATTTCAGGGTATATGAAGCTATTAAGTCGGTGACGCTTTACCCGTAAGAACGCGTAGAGCAGATGAATGGGAAAATGAGTCTTTACATGCTGCCCGCCGGGCGTATTCGACCTCCGAGCCCATTTCGTACATCCCACGGGCCTTTTCGTACTGCTCAATTGGCTTAATAAAAATCTATTGCGTTAATTTATTGCTTTGACCTTGGACTTAGATTTTAGCCAGCAGCATTTTCTTTGCAAGTTCAAAAAGAGATATTTTAAATGTTCAGATTTTCGGGTTAACACCCGAACTAATCATAACTGATTTTGATCACAAACACATGAATGTTTCCGCTCTTTATTCCAAAAATACGAAATGGTATCGCAACAACCTTAACTGCTCTCAATATTTGGATTCTACCGCCGAAAGGTACAAGTATTCTTATACAACTTCTTTAAAATTTCTTATTCATGAAAATTGAATGCATTTATTGGTTGGACCTTGAAAATGGAAAAATTGTAAAAACGTCTAAAAAAGTCGAAAACGTCCAAAAACAGTCTAAACCCATCTCAAAACCTCTGATAAAAGTAAAAGGATGCCAAAATCGTCTGAAAACGTCAAAAAAGTTTGGAAACGTTGAAACTAATTTTATTTGACAACCCTGAACGCGATTTTTTTTTGTATTTGATATGGTACCTAAAGAGTATCAAGTTATATTATGATATTTTAGGTAGATACCTATGACAAAATGAAGGTAAGCTCTATGTGTAGTTTGTCAGTATTATTGTGCTTTGAATATTTGAAAATGACCACTGACCTGATAAAGGAAATTAATGAGCGTATCTACAAGTTCCTGACTTTCCTGTTGATGATTTATTCTTTATTAATTATCTATGGTTTTTATTATTTTATCGCATCACATTTTATTTAATGCATCGCATTCGAAATATATTGATATTTGTATATTAATAAAGTGACGATTACAAAATCATTTTAAATTAATTTATTGATAATGACGTCACAAATTCAATAAAAATCTTTTGAAGAAAACACATTTATTATATTATTTTATTTTATTATTTGTTTTAGGCATCATATAATAAATAAATGTAATAAAATAATATAAAATAATATATACATTTTCTTCAAAAGATTGGTATTCAGTGCCAGATTGCAGATTGAATGCAGGATTGTTTGAAGATAATAAATAATTTGTATAATAACAGTTATGAACAATATAAATACCCCATTAAAATGTACCTGGTTACTCGTAGCTATATGACATAAACTGCTGTAAAATTAATTTTAGCAAACAAGACGGATATCAGGGGGAAAAAACAAAACAAGAAATAAACATCTGTTCAAATAAAAGCTGATACGAATGATGTTATATAATTTTTATAAAACCCATAGATTCAGTAAACAAACACAATGTAACCCGTCTTACAGAGGGTAATAAACCAACCCGAAAGTAGTTGTAGACTCATAATAGTAAATAGCACCGGCAGCAATAAAACAACATTTCAAGTCATAAATTAAAACAATATTAGAAATCAATGACGACCTCCATGGTCGAGGGGTAAGGCTCTCGACTACGAATCCGAAGGTCGCGGGTTCAAATCCCGGCGTGCGCAAGTAATTTTATTTAATTAATTTGTGTTGTTTCACAATTAATTCATTTAAAAATAATATATAGTATATTTGCGCACGTTCCAGAGTGGAAGATACTATCAGTATCGCCCTGGTGAAAGACCACCATTCAGGCTTGAAACGTTGCTTGAAATGGCTTATAGCCGTGTTTGGTGACGAGATCTGAATAGCCAGGTATTTCCCCTTTTCCCCACCTTCCTCACCCGAAAGTAGTTGTAGAAACATAATAGTAAATAGCACCGGCAGCAATAAAACAACATTTCAAGTCATAAATTAAAACAATATTAGAAATCAATGACGACCTCCATGGTCGAGGGGTAAGGCTCTCGACTACGAATCCGAAGGTCGCGGGTTCAAATCCCGGCGTGCGCAAGTAATTTTTATTTAATTAATTTGTGGTGTTTCACAATTAATTCATTTAAAAATAATATATAGTATATTTGCGCACGTTCCAGAGTGGAAGATACTATCAGTATCGCCCTGGTGAAAGACCACCATTCAGAATTGAAACGTTGCTTGAAATGGCTTATAGCCGTGTTTGGTGACCAGATCTGAATAGCCAGGTATTTCCCCTTTTCCCCACCTTCATCTCCCCCTTCTCCTTCCCTCCCCAATACCTTCAGCCTCACAACGTTCCCCAATTGGGAATGCCATAGTCTCACTGGCTCCAGACGGTTGGGAGCAGTTAGGGACTCTTGTGCGGTAGACATAAAAAAAAAAAAAAAACTCACTCCTGACATCGATGCTATATATACCATACATTTAGTTTTAATTGTGTCAGTCTGACGATGCCCGTGATAGGGTGAAACCGGTCCGGTAAAAAATAAGTTAGTGGAAAAAAGTTACAAAGATTTATAATTAAAAAATTATAATTTTCAAATGGAATTCCACCATGAATTGACAGCTTCAAAATTTGAAATAACGATATAACTTTTATTAATTGTTTTTGTGTTTAATTCATAAAACTCCATTTAATTTAATGAAAATAAAACAATAACTTTGTTTATAACCACGAGAATTTTATTTAATTTGCCAAAACTGCCAGTTTAATTTTTGTACCCTGGAGATGCTTATGTTAAGCGAAACCGGTCAGTCGTAATAAAATTAAATAAAATTCTCGTGGTTATAAACAAAGTTATTGTTTTATTTTCATTAAATATGTCTAACCACAAAGTGACTGCTTTCTATCAAAAAAAAAAAAAATCCATTTAATTTTTTTAAATTTAATATAAATCAAATTTAATAATGTTTTTGTTAAGTTCTGCAAGTATTTTAAGTTTTTATTATTGTGACAGCTGTTTCGGCATTCAAAGCCATTTTAAAACTGCCTAAACTGCAAAAAAATATATGCATAACTGTTATCGGATTATCAATATAATATTATGTGTGTTACTTCCACGTTCAAGTAGCAAATAATTCCAACAATGCCAACATACCATTGTAAATAGACAATAATGTTCATGTACTCCAATGTCAAATGTTTCTTTATCAATAAATTTCTGCATAATGTAAATACACTTCATAATTTCCACAATACCTGGAAAATAATAGTAGTGATCAACATAACAATAATAGTAATGGTGAGTGAGGCAATAATATAAATGTATGGTATTCCCAAGTTTAATTAGACAATAAATCAAAAGAGTCATCGTAAATCAGACAATAATATTAGTAATTACCGAAACGAGTTAACATCTAAGTATCTGAGCAACTAAGGTAGGAAAATCCTAAAACATACCCATAATATAGCAGCTGGCACCGACTTTTCACGTCGACCGCAGTCTTATAATTGGAAGGGAGGCAATTCTACTCTACTTTAAATGAAACGAGGGAGTACTTTCAGTCTCAGAATTTATTGTGTAGTGATAATAGACATTACAGGTTAGGTACAATCGTATGACTAGTAAAAGGGTCTTGTTCCTGACATAAAGTTAAATATCTCTCTCTCTCTCTGATGGGTGTATCAATTATGGCAAAGGACCGGGTGTATCAATTATGGCTAAGGCAAGTACAACACATATAAAAGGGAAGGTTAGGATAGCTTACTTGAGGAGGTTGGAGCAGTGGCGCCCCATATTAACATGGTCAGGCAGTCGGCGTGAGCTGCGGGCAGGGACACAAGCGACGGACATCTACACACTGAGTTTAAATTAGTTAATTACAAGTCACGACCTTAGGTTTTTTAAGGTAAATGGGTACGAATAGCTAGGGGCTTCAAACCCGCATGCGATTACGTTGCTAAACAGACTCGGATGACGAAATAACGACTTTAGCCGCGAACTCTTACAGAGAACGCAGGTATCGGCTTGCTGGCCCGACTCGAAGTGAGTGGTGAACAGAAGTAGCCGCCGAACCGCAGTGGGCGCTCGGGAGTCGCTTCCTGTTACCCTGTTCTGTATGGTCCGTAATGATTGTTTTAGCCCTCATTGGTTGATTACAAGAAGCAAATCACCGGATTAGTTGATTATTGTGAATTTTGGAGGGACATATCGTAATTGGTTGCCCAGCTATTTTGTTGTGACAAGGAATTTAACGTAGGGTCTCCCCTTTGTTACGTAACAATATATAGCAAAAAAATCCCACCTAGGCAAGGCCAGTGCGTGGGTATACTTGTATAATAGTTAGTGGCAGAAAACAAAATGAACTTTTTTTCATGGAGGACATATAAGTTTTTTTTAAATATTTGTTTATATATATGTATATATATTTATAAACATATATGTATTTTTTAAATAATCTCTTACAGCAACTTCAATACAGTGGTATAATATAAAAACATTCACCATTGAACTTTCAGAACGAAATTGAAAGAGTGAGAGGAGATTTTAAGCTCCGAAGATGTCACTTTCGAAAACACTTTGCAAATGCAACTAAACATAAAAATATAAAACTAAAATCAAAACATAGAAAAATAAAACTAAATTTACAGACATGTAAGTGAGGTCGTTAACTTTTTTGTGATTATCCTATAACATTACTCGTTTGGCAGGCAACATTATAATCAAATGTCAATGTTTGACGATGTTGCATTAAATATAGTAATTTTATTGTGTCTAAAGGTGCATTTAATCTATTAAAACATCAAAACAAAAATCAAATTTTAAAAAAAAAATTAAAATATTGGAAGTGCATTATCATTGACTTCACTAAAGTTAAGAACCAATCACAAGTGTAAGTGGTGATCTCATTGGGCTACCATTCGTCAAAGCATAAATCGAGGACCAATCATAAACAAACAAACGAAAAACAAAACCTATGTAAAAATAAACAAAGATGTCTAAATCGCGCAGCAAGGTCTGCCGTGGAAAAAAAAATAACATCATCGTCCTGTTCACCACTGTCAACCACATCCGGCCCCATGGATTCACCAAAACATCAATCGATGATAAATATAGATACTAGTTTTTTTAAATACCTATATTCTTTTAAATATTTATATCTTTTTAAATACCTGTACTCTTTTAAATACTTCTCGTTTTTTATCTACCGGTATTTTTCAAAATACTTATGTTTTTTAATTACTTTTTTTTTTTATTACCTCATAATTATATATTTCTTTAATTTTTATCTCAGTGGTATAAACCAAAAACAAAAATTAACAAGTACTTTTAACCTAACTGTCTCACAATTCGTTGAGAAATCTAATAGAACTGTCTTTAATAACCTATATTCTGAAATGTATCTGTGTCTACAGTTGTGGTCAACAGCAGAAACCTATGCCACAATTTACTTTCCATGCAGTGAATATAAAGATAATTTCTATGTAAATATCAACACTTATAACTATTACTTTTGTGTAAATAATACTTATAATTCTAACACAATCTTTTATCAATTCAATACCACTATAATTATCATTACCTTCGGGTGTAATTTTTTTAATATAATCTTTTTTAGTCTTGCAAATAACATGAATTTATGGAAACATTTTTTTCATACATTTCTTCAAAAAATTTATTCCTGTACCATATTCCATATGAATACAAACACATATGATAGCCATAATACCTACTTAATGCATTATATTAACTATAACAGTCTCCGCCTGAATAATACCTACAGCACTAACATTGTGAATTATAATTTTAGTATTATTGCTATGGCTTTGAATTGTCTTTCTGCTCTTGTCAAGAACCTCGTAATTTGTATTACTATTTCTATTTCAAAATCTCAAAATTTTCTACTGTTGTCAAAAACTCAAACCTATGATACAAGTGATACTATTTATTTATTTTTTAGATTGCTACAATTCTTGCTCCTCATTTTTTATATTTCATACTATTACAAAAACCATTCAATATTTCCACACAATATTATATGCATTCTTCATCAACTTTAAAAAATGGAAGATACAACAAATCTACTACATAGTATGTCACAGGCTCCATGTACCGAAACAAATAGTGCTATAGAAGTTCGACAAATCCTAATTCAATCTAACGTAAAAATACTTTCCATGAATATCAGAAGCATTAACAAAAACCTCAATGGGCTAATGATTCTACTCACAGAACTCGATTCAGATTCTGGCTTGCTTATTCTGAGCGAACGCTGAATCAAAGATATCTTTATTTATTTTCTTTTCCTGATAATATGGATTTTTTTTTGGATCTAGAATTAGATGAAAATACAGAAATAAATAATATTAACATAAATAACCCGGTAATATGTAATGAATTCCTATTACATTCCGAGCTTTCAATATACTCTATGAATATAAGAAGCATAAAAAAAAATTTCGATGATGCTATAGCTGTTCTCGAATCAATTCGTCACAGGTTTAGTATAATCATATTTAGTGAGGCTTGGGTGAAAGACTCCATTTTTATCCCAGGCATTACTGGATATTCATCGCACAACACAAACAAAAAGTACTCACAAAATGATGGAGTTGTTGTTTACAGCCGGAATGATGTCCTAACGTCCGTTGAAGAAATAGTTATTCCACATGCTAATTGTCTTAAATTGCAACTTACTAATAACGT
This sequence comes from Halesus radiatus, assembly GCA_022606495.2. NCBI lineage: Eukaryota > Metazoa > Arthropoda > Insecta > Trichoptera > Limnephilidae > Halesus > Halesus radiatus. The sequence continues at coordinate 70,516 of JAHDVE020012255.1, read as the reverse complement.
ATGTGTAATAGCAGTTTACAGATCTCCTTCTCAGGCACACATTGATACTTTTCTTGACCATCTAAATGATTTACTCTGTTCTCTATTAAAACATAACCATGAAGTGATTTTATGTGGTTGATATAAATATAAATATTTTAGATATGAACAATTCAAAATGTCAACAATATCTTTCACTTATGATTTACCATGGTTTAAAACCATATATTACCTCACCTACTAGAGTAACTTCAAGTACTGAAAGTTGCATTGATCATATTATGCTCAAATCAAAAGTGGATCCTCGGAGTGCTGTCTTCAGGACCAGTGTTACAGATCATTTTGCTACAATATTGAAATATCCTAAGTCCCTAGTAATAAATTCACAAAAATCTGATGCAAAGCTGAAAGTTATTGTAGATAATGACCTACTAAATTCAATACTGAAAGAGGAAACCTGGAATGCAGTTTTATCTACAAATGATGTTAATACAGCAACTGATAATTTCATAACATGTCTAAAAATGCATATTGAGAATTGCTCATCTACAAAGAAAATACATTGTAATAAAAAGTGTTTAAAACCGTGGATAACTTCTGGCATTGTTAACTGCCTCATAAAACGTGACAAAATACATAAGAATTGCCATAAAGAACCAAACAAGATTGAACAATTAGCATATTACAGAAGATATAGAAATTGGTGTACTAAAATTATAAGAACGACCAAACAATCATATTATAAGGAGAAGCTTGATGAGGTTAGAGGCAACACAAAACAGCAATGGAAAATAATAAAAGAAGCATTGGATATGCAAAAAGAACCAGTTTCCATAAATAGACTAAATGTTAAAAATAAGATTTTAACTATAAATGATAATCCAACTCTCATTACTAACCATGTCAATGACTTTTTTAGTGATGTAGGTCAAAATTTTGCTAATCTTTTATGCAGTTCAAATAATACTAGTGAAGAATGTTTAATTGAAAATTGTAATCCAACACGTTCTTTACAAAACGCCTGTTTTGAGTTTAACCCAACTAATTGTAAGGAAGTTCAAAAGGTGATTAATGAGCTTAAATCAGGTTTTTCTAGCGGAAATGACAGTATAAGTGCAATGGTCTACAAGCAAAATTGTTCTGAATTAGCCATACCTATTTCACACATTACAAATGTTAGCTTTGAGAAAGGCTTATTTCCTAATCACTGCAAAAATGCCAAAGTTGTACCTGTATTTAAAGGAGGGGATAACCTAAATGTTAATAACTATCGACCTATCTCCCTACTTAACACTTTATCAAAAATAATAGAGAAATTAGCTAAAATTAGATTGATGACTTACATAAAAAAAACATGAAATTCTCTCAATTAATCAATTTGGCTTCAGAGAGAGTATGGGAACAAGTGATGCAGCTTTAAAAGTGATCACCACAGTCGTAGAAGCTCTAGATGCTGGCAACAAAGCAATGGCTGTCTTTCTAGACTTGTCTAAGGGCTTTGATACCGTATCCCATGGTTTACTGCTTAAAAAACTTAATGCAATGGGTGTTGCTAATAAAGCACTAGATTGGTTCAGAACTTATCTTGGGAATAGAACACAGAGAGTAATGATTAATGATCATATTAGTTCAAATAAATCAATTGTATATGGTGTTCCTCAGGGTAGTGTTCTAGATCCAATTTTGTTTTTATTATATATGAATGACCTTTGCAAATTATCATTCTTCGGTTCTTCAGTTGCATTTGCAGATGATACTGTTCTGGTGTTTACTGGTGATACTTGGGATGAAACTTATGCTAAATGTGAGTCAGGATTAAAGATTGTTAAAACGTGGCTTGATCAAAACCTTTTAACTTTAAACACACAAAAAACTAAATATATTACTTTTAGCATTTCTTCCGTAAGTCAACCCTCTGTAGACCGTTCCTTAACAATGCATTGTTGTGTACGCGAGTGCAATTTTCAATCTTTGGAAAGAGTAGACAATATAAAATATCTCGTTAATTGATAAACTAAAGTTTTTAAGACAAGATTTTTGTGCATAGAGCAAAGGGTAACAATTATTTTTATAAACAATAATTATTAGCCTGAAAACACTCATACAAATTGAAAAAACCTTCCGAGCAAAGATAAATGTCGCCGGCAGGACTCGAACCCACACAAGGGTGTAAGGGCTTAATTATTGATAAATATTTAAAATGGAATGATCATATTACTGTATTAACAAACAAAATAATAAAACTAGCCTATATCTTCAAGACCCTAAGAAATATATTGGACAAAGTTACACTAAAAACTGTATATTATGCTCTTGTTCAATCTCTTCTTTCATATAATGTTGTATGTTGGGGTTCATGTTACAAGACTACACTAGAGTCCCTAAATGTTGCTCAAAAATTAATTTTAAAAATAATGTACAAAAAATGTTTTTTATATCCATCACACCGATTATACAGTGAAAGTAAAATTATGACAGTAAGGCAATTGTACATAATACAAGCTCTGTGTAAATTTTTTAACAATATTGATACTGCTATAAGGTCACAACAAGTGCACAATACTAGAATGGGTTCTTCTCTAATGTATCAGCCGGCAAATAACAGAACATCATTTGGACAAAGGAGTTTTTCTTGTAAAGCTCCTTTGTTATATAATAGGCTCAGTGACAACATTAAAACTATAAATACGCTAAATTTATTTAAAAAAGTGATAAAAAAATCTATGTTAGCTGAGAGTGGTGATTTCGCTTTATCCATGTTATCCCTTATGTTGTAATCAATGTTGAAACATTATATACGCTCGATATTATCATTATTATCTACTTATTATTACTTACTTACTACTATTTACTTCTTATTACTTTCTGATTACTACTTATTACTATTTACTTATAATTATATTTTTTTACCTACATTTTATTATTTACTTAATACTATTTACATAATTTTATTTTTTATCTACTTATTATTATTTACCTATTTTTATTTTTAAATATTATTTACCTATTTTTATTTACCTATTTTTATCATTATTATGTACTTATTATTATATACCTATTAATATTTACTTAATATTTAATGTGTATTATTATATGCTTATTAATATTTACTTATTATTATGATTTACCTATTATTATTATTTAACAATTATAATCTAAATTTTAATTTTTATTGTATATCTACTACTAATATTTACTTATTAATATTTACTATTATTTACTTATTAATATTTACTATCATTTACTTATTAATATTTACCACTCTTTATTCATGTATTATTATTTACTTATTAGTATTTACTGATCATTATTAAATTGTAAAGCCGCTCATCTCAACACAGGCCTGTCCTAGGGAGATGAGTGTCTAATGTTTTGTTGTCATATTTAAATTTGATGAAATTAAATAAATAAAGAAAAATTTAAATAAATAAATTAATTGGAAATAACACAATTTAAATCGTTCAATAGTCTATACATTTAATATACATAGATTTCTCTGTGAGTGGTTTCATAACGGTTTTTAATTGATATATATTTTTTTAATTTGTCCTTCGGATGCAGATACAAGAGCCACCAGTGAAAATGATTAAACAGTTTAAAAATCGTATTTTATCAATATTACGTAAAAAAAAATTATTTACCCGATTTTAAAAAAAAACAGTTTTGTTTCGTTTTTAAAAACACTATTTAAAACGATTTGAACAATAAAATTTTAATTTGCGAATTGTGCGCAAAATATATTTTTTACGTTTAATATAAATCAAATTTAATAATGTTATTATTAAGTTCTGCAAGCATTTTTTGTTTTAATTATTGTGGCAGCTGTTTCGGCGTTCAAGGTCATTTTCAAACTGCTATTAGTCAACATTGCGACGACTTATTTGCAAAATAAATTAATTAAGAAAACATTATCGTTTAAATACGGGGATACACATTATAAATGTAAAAAGCTCACAGAATAGAGAATTTGAATTATTTTCTAACTAAATCGGTTTACCAATAATAAATAATAATTTTTAAAAACCTGTCTACATTAGAATAGCAGGGGGGGGGGAGTAAATATGTAAATATCAATAATAATAGAAACTAAAAATACTTGCAGAACTTAATAATAACACTTTTAAATTTGATTTACGTTAAACTTAAAATTAAAAAAAATAAATAAACGGAGTTCTACGAATTAAACACAAAAACATTTATTTTTTTCAATTGTAAGGTCGAATGTGAGAGAGGATTCAGGAAGAACAATATCATACATATATTCATTTCAACGGGTGTGGCCTACCTCGCGATATCGCTCGCCATACAATCCCATACAGTCGTCAGACGGGCACTTTAATGTAAATAAATAATACGTAACGGCGTAACCCAGATGATATTCCATAACATGCTAGCCGAGCGATATTTTATAATTGATCTGTGCCCCTCTCTTGCCAAACTGTACCACCCTCCCACCGCCATGTGCCCCTCTCACGCCAAACTGTACCCCCCTCCCACCGCCATGTGCCGCTCACCAACCCTTCGGACTTGCACGTATTCAGTCGTTGTCGTATTAATAATAGCAGGGTGGCTACAATTTTTTTTCCAGGATATTGCTTTTTTCATTAGTTGAAGATCTTCAGCGTTCAATTACCGTTTTGGTAATAATGGAGCTACGTCTGCTGATTTAAGTGATTTTGGGAACCGCCCATGCTAAGTGACATATTAAAAAGATGTACCGGAAAGGGAGCTATTTCATCGTAACACTTCATTTATAACCATGTTGGAATAAGATCGAGTGCACAATGCTTGTTCGGTGAAGCTAGTATTAATTTCCTTACTTCTTAGAGGGATATAGATTTGAAGCTAGAAGAAGTATCACAATTGTTTTTTAGAGATTGTGGTGGAACGGACGGTTGTTAGGGCGCGTATAGTATCATTATTTTTGAGAAAAAACTTAGACATTTCCGAAGTTATGTCAACTTTGTACAAACATTGGCAACAAAATAATTGTGTAACCGCGTCCAAAAAACAGTCACTGCGCGAAATTTTAAAACTTTTTCCATTAGTGACTTTAGGTAAGCACTAACCGGCTAGCCTAGCTAAGCAATTTACGGGTGAATTTATTCAATTTATGGATATGATTTTATGAAAAGATGAGTTTTAAGTTTAACATGCCTATGTACATATTTTTTAAGCATTTGTTTTTTTTCAAAATATATGCATAATAGATAGAGAGAAATACATTGTAGGCACTGTTAATTTAGGTATGTACATTTATACCTATATTTTAAATATATATACGTAGATACCACCATAAGAAAGGCTATGCCTGTGCATTGTGGGAGGTAAAACTTAATATTTCTTACCTAAATGCTTGAAAACTTTGCTCATAATTTTTGTTGTTGAATTTAATCATAAAAAATATGTAAATAAAAACTAGAATACTTATTAATTGTTTTTGTGTTTAATTCGTAGAACTCCATTTAATTTTTTAAAAAATTAATATAAATCAAATTTAATAATGTTATTACCAAGTTCTGCAAGTATTTTTAGTTGTTAGTATTGTGACAGCTGTTTAAGGCGTTTAAGGCCATTTTCATATTTGAAAATGGCCTTAACCGCCGAATTCAATCTAGTTCTACGAATTAAACACAATAATAATGAATACAAAATCTATAAGATAGTTAACAAAACTAAGATATTAGTAAGTAATTAACTCTCACAAAGGAAATACATTAAACCATATTAAATATTTATCAAATGAATTAAAATTTACTTTGTATTCACCACTATATTAATATACACATATCAACATGTGTCGAAAGCGATACTTTTTCAGGAATATATAGAATACATAGTACTAATATTCACACTTCTTTCTTTGTTCTTTCGTTCTATATACCCGAACCATCTAAGTGCCCTTTTTTTAATCTGGCTCATTACGCTTACATCAACCTACCATTATTTACGAATCTCTACATTTTTCACACGATCATACCATGGTTTTACCACACATTCGTCTCAGAGATCTCATTTCTACAGCATTCAGTCTACTTTCATCCTTCCTGTCCCAGTTCCATGCCTCACTGCTATAATTCAGGATTGGTATAAGCACTCCATTGTGGACTGCTAGCTACGCTTCTTTGGATAACTTTTTGTTTGCGCCAACCGCGTTCAGTACTCCGTTAATGGAATTTCCTCCATTCACCCTTTTTTCTATATCCCTATCAGTCTTTCCATCTCTCGTAAACATACTTCCCAAATATACATACTCATCGACCTGCTCCAAGTATTCGTCATTCACGACTATATCGCACGCTGTTTTCATACTCTCCCTTTCAAACACTATGACTTTAGACTTACTTGTGTAATGTCACCGTGGTTATTCAATATATACATGAATTGTATGCAAGAATTGAAAGAGGTGGGCTTGGGTGCGAAAATGAGTAATCTGCAAGTATGTTGCCTGTTGTATGCTGATGATGCAGTGCTGATTGCTAACAGTATGGAAGATTTACAGTCCCTCGTATCTAGGATGAATGAAGTATGTATGAAGAATAAGCTGATGATGAATGTAAGTAAGTCTAAAGTCATAGTGTTTGAAAGAGAGAGTACGAAAACAGTGTGCAATATACTTGTGAATGACGAATACTTGGAGCAGGTCGATGAGTTTGTATATTTGGGAAGTATGTTTACGAGAGATGGATAGACTGATAGGGATATTGAAAGAAGGGTGGATGCAGGAAACTCCAATAACGGAGGACTTAACGCGGTTGGCGCAAACAAAAAGTTGTCCAAAGAAGCGAAGCTAGCAGTTCGCAATGGAGTGCTGATACCAACCCTGATGTATGACAGTGAGACATGGAATTTGCAGAGGAAGGATGAAAGTAAACTGAATGCCGTAGAAATGAGATCTCTGAGACGAATGTATGGTAAAACCATATATGATCATGTGAAAAATGTTGAGATTCGTAAGGGATGCAAGGCTGATGTTTGCGTAATGAGGAAGATTAAGAAAGGGACGCTCAGATGGTTCGGGAATGTAGAGCGAAAGAACGAAGAAAGGAGTGTAAGAAGAATGTATGACGCGAGTGTGAATGGAAGAAGAAGCCGGGAACGCCCGAGGAGGATATGGCACGATCAAGTGAATCAAATACTTGAGTCGGGCCATGTCAGAAGTCGGAATAACAGAAGAGAATGTATGAGACGTTGTATGAAAGTGAATGAAGCAAGAAGTGTATGCCAAGATCGAGTTTTTTGGCGGTCTGTTCTCTCTGCCTACCCCTGTGGAGAAACGGCGTGAAGGTTAGTTAGTTAGTTAGTTAGTTAAGTGTGGAAATATGCAGAATTGGTCTTCAGTGAAAGTAAATCATATAAATAAGTTGTCACAGTGTGAATTAACCGCAGTTTTAAAATGACCTTGAACGCCGAAACAGCTGTCATAATAATAAAAACTAAAAATACTCGCTGATCTTGATGATAATATTATTAAAATTGTTTTACATTAAATTTAAAAATGAAAGATAGATATACTCATATAAATAAGTGTGCGACGTTAAAGTGTTATTAAGTACCGGGAGGAGTTTAGCGTTGCGTCGTGCGGTTACAAGACAAACAGTAGTTAGTTTTTAAATAGATTACCTTACTTAAAAAAAACTCATTACAGGGGATACACGGAATCGTTAGTTTACGATACAAAACAAAGCCGTAAAGGATGATTTATTTCGTAAGGGTGCCGATATTCTTAGAAGGAGAATACTTTTCGCCATTTATCTCACGTATCGCAAGTGCTTTACCAACTATACATATACATGTCGATGTTGGCTAGTGTGATACCATGCTGTCATTATTACACTATATTAAAAATTGTACAATACTTAAATTATCTGGTATTCGTAATTGATTTATTGATACTTTTTTAACATCTTAATTATTATACTTATGTTTTTCCTCTCTCCATACTGTGATATCAATATGTATGCTAGCACTTATTATAAACTAAAGTTGTCAACTTGACTGATCTTAAACGGAATCTGTTCCAAGTTAGTCACTTAAAGTTTTTTGACAAATACGATTACGATTATAATATTTTATACAATCTCCATTACACTTCTATTATAGAGTTTTCTTCTCAGAAATCTGCTTTCTAATTAATTAGACACATAAAAAACCACGAAGCATGAGCTCTAGCGTCATGCGATTTGAACAGTCGATCTGTCTGTATTTTATCGATCAACAGATCTATTTGTCATTATTTAAATACTGAGAGATTGAGTTTTGAAATATCCAAGTAAGAAATGTTCATAATTTCCTCAAAAGATTAGTATTCATTTTGTGGCGTCATTATTAATAAATTAAAAATTACTTTATAATGATCACTTTATTAATATATACATATCAACATGATTCGAAAGTGATGCTTTTCTCATCAGGAATATACAGAATACTGAATATACAGAACATTTTATTTTATTTACTTATTTATTTAAGTTTTTAATCCAGCAGGACTGGGTGGGTAGTGTAAACTCAGTCTGCCATATCACATGAAACACATACAATATAAATAGAGAAATGAATACAATAAAATAAATAAATAATTAAATAATAATAATAATAAAAATGAAAAAGATTAAATAATAATATTAAAAAAAAGAAACGTATTAAATAAAATAAAAAAAGTAATGTACAGGCAATGTCTCAGGGCTGCCACGATCCCACTGAGTAACTGTCGCATGGCGGGTATTGAGGTGAGCCTTAATTCAGAAACATTATGCATCTTCACGGTGTATATGCCAACCTGCACCGTAGATCACTTCGAGGAGTACGTCAATTGTCTCGCCACCTTACAAGCAATTATTGACGAAAAGGATTACACCAATTCCATCATCATGCAAAAGGATTACACCAATTCCATCATAATGCAAATCCCGACTCACTCTTCGGAATAGAACTGAAATCTTTCTGTCAAGAATATGAGTATGTATGTGCCGATACCGAATTATTACCTGAAGACTCCTATACGTGACGCGCATCACACCACCAGGTGGCTTGATCATTGTCTAGTGAGGAAAAATATCTTCAAGAAGGTTCTAGATATGAAAATATACTACGACGTGGACTGGACTGATCATCGGCTTCTCGAGTTGACTCTACAGACGGACGGAATACCAACAACCGAAATATATACATGTATGAAAACCGACCCAGCAAAATGGAATCCTAAAAATGCACGTGATATCCAAAGGTATAATATAAATTCACAAGTATTTCTACAAAAAATACAACGAGATCTTATATGGTACGAGGGAAGTGGCAACCCTGCAAGTGCGAACATTGATGCTCTATACACACATATAGTGGACGCACTTCGAAATGCAGCATTTAGCAGTCGTAAATATAATTCACCACAATACAAACAAATATGCGGATGGAACGATTTTGTTGCACAAAAATACGTAGAATCTAGACATGCAATGATGATTTGGATTGAGAATGGCAGACATCACGCAAGCCCCATCGCGGAAGAAGTTAAAGAAAGTTAAAGCGTGCAGCATTCAAACTAGCCCTGAAAAAATGTCATAGAGAATCACAACAAATTCGGATGGACAAAATAGCTAGAGATTTAGATAATTGTGACTTCAAACAGTTTTGGAATAAGTCGACTTCAAACAGTTTTGGAATAAGTCGAATAAACAATGCAACATACGATGTCAAATACTAAGCAACATAAATAGAGAAACGAACGCTAAATTAATCGCAAACATTTTCGCAGAACATTTCTCAACCTCTACTCCGACCTCTCCGATCTCCTCAAGTGAATCACCATCTAGTCACAAATGAAGACAGCAGCATCTCAATCACAGTAGACATGATTAACACCGCCATGAGATACATGAAAACTGGGAAGTCAGCAGGCCATGACGGACTGAGTTTTGAACACGTTAAACAAGCAGGAGGACCAATTTTACAGCTGCTGGTCATATTACTTACCAAATAATATGACAAGAACTATAATAACACCCATTCTCAAATCTAAGTCGTCGGACTCAACCGCCCAGGACAGCTATAGACCGATCTCAATTGCTACTGCCGTTGCAAGATTATTCGAACGTTTACTACTGGACCGAGTCGGACCCAGCATGGAAACTAATAACAACCAAATGGGTTTCAAAAAGCAGGCTTCTACCGATGCAGCCATATTTACAGTGAAAAGAACACTAGAATACTATAGAAATAAGAAAACCACCTCATACGCATGTTTCCTTAACCTGAGTAAGGCCTTCGACAGGGTTTCTCACCCGCTGTTATGGGCTAAACTCAGGGATAGAGGCATATCATCGGAGGTGGTACACATCCTCGACTTGTGGCACAGACAGCAGGAAAACCCAGTAAGGTAGAAAGATGGTCTTTCCGAACCTTTCCTCCTAAAGAGCGGCGTCAGACAGGGTGGATGCATGTCCCCGATATTGTTCAACCTTTACGTGAACGAACAAACTGAAAGGCTAAACATTGCAAGGGTAGGCTGCCACATCGGAGGACAGTGTCTGAACAACATCAGTTATGCGGACAACATGGTACTAATGGCACCGTCTATAAGAGGGCTGCGCATTCTCCTGAAGATCTGCGAAGAGTTTTCTGAAGAAAAAAACATGTCTTATGACCCCATTAAAACAGCTCTGTTGGTCATAAGATATAGACAAGATCCGACTAGTATTCCTGCAGCTACCCTGAACGGTGTGATCCTGAAGGTGACTGAAGAAACCAAATACCTAGGACACATAATCACCAGTACTCTGATGGATGATGAAGACATTGATAGGCAAAGACGCTCTCAGCGTAAAATCGAATATGCTCAGTAGTCTGATGGATGATGATGACATTGATAGGCAAAGACGCTCTCAATGTAAAATCGAATATGCTCAGTAGAAGATTTCGCCTTTGTAGTACCGCTGTGAAAAGGACTCTATTCCTTGCCTTCTGCGCAACGTTGTACACCTGCGAACTCTGGGCAAACTACAAAAAGAGTAGTATGGAAAGACTTCGTGTACAGTATAATAACGCCTTCCGCATAATGTTTGGCTTCCTCAGATAATGCAGCGCTTCCAGTATGTTCACGGAGGGGCGAGTTTCCGGTTTTGCAGCCCTTATAAGATCCAGGGTGGCTGAAATGAGGGAAATAATAAACAGCTCCAGGAATATCCTCATCATGGAAGCCCGCCTCAGTCCAGCCTTCAGTATCGACGCATACTGGACAAATATATTGGCCCCTCACAATGTAAATGGCGCAGCACCTTAAAGGATTTATTTTCAAATACTTATCTAGTTAAATTCTTATTATTATTATTTATTTTTTTTGTGATTATTTTAACATTTGTTTTATGTGTGATGTAGTATGAGATGGCCTCCCCCCCACTGGCTTTTAAAGATGTGATGGCCCGCCCTTCCTTTGTTTATGATTTAATTTAGCAATAGACTTCAGTTCACGCCACCGGTTTAAGATGACTCCTCTACTACTGACTTAAATTTTCCTAACTAATGTGATCGGAAAACTCTTTGTATTTTCCTTTCAATTGGAGGTTTTTCTCCTCCTTGGCCAGCGTGTAACGTCTAGCCCTATGCTAACATTCTTGTGTTTCCGATTTTCATAATTTTCACGGAAATTTTCTCACTGGAATGTGGTCAATTGGTCAAGCTTTCCCGGAGTCCACGTTGTGTTTGTTTTTTGTTTCGGACTATTGGGAAAACAAGGTCTTATTTGGTGGTAACCCCTATTCTTTGTAGCGTAGGCAAACTCTCGCTTACTATTGACAGAATTCATATTCCTAACACTCCTATCTTAGATTTTAATGTTCTGAACTCTCTATTATTTTTCTACTATGCAATCTACGTTAATTTTCTATAGGATGACTAGAATTTTCCTGAATTTACCCCTAAATTTTCTATTTTTTTTCTATCGAGAGTTTTAATGGGAAAACTTAGCTTCTGGGCTATACTAATTGCACTATTCCTGATCTATATAATACGACGTAGTTTCAATTTTAAATTTGGTATACATAAATGTAATGATCACAGTATTATCGCCTTTCCTCATCGTACTAAGTGTTATTCTACATGGATTAGTTTCAATAAATTTCATGGTTAAAAGGTACAGTTTTAATTGTTTTGGCGCCATCTCCATCCTCTCCTAAATTTGGAAAAATTACATGATTAGGTTTAAGTTTTCACAGCTTTTGTTATGACGAGTGATCGAATACGGCTTGTTTTGCTGCAATTAATTCGGCTCCAGACCAACCCCTAAAGTACTCGGATGGCCACGTTTCCGGTTGGTAACCCTCTCCTCACAGATGCACAGCCTGACCAGACGGTATACGTAACCTCTTCATTTAGTTCGTGCGCTACTGATCATCCCCTGTACCGCGATGGAAAGAGCACCTTCCATATCCATGGGTCCGAGACCCTCCGAATTCCCGTCCTCCAGACAGTTACATTTAAAGGAGATCAAACCGGTTCCGTCCCCTCGTCAAACAGCATTAGATACTTGCGATTTTTTTGCAAAGTCCGGGTTGAAAGGCCGTCCTCCGCATCAAGAGTTCAGAATTAACCACGCTTAAATCAGCAATTATTCCTGCCCAATCGATAGGTACAAATTATAAATATATGTAAACAAGACGAGTTTTTATAATCCACAATACTCCAGTTTTCCCAGAAAATTGTGGATCTGACATCTCCAACACAGGTCGTGAATCTGTGCCAGATATTCAGATATACTATATAAGAAAATACATATAATTATAAATACGATGAACATAATATATTACTTTTTGGTTTGGTTGACAGGTTGATTTAATGAGACCCTGCTATCTCATGTAGTTTGAATTTAACAGCAGATTGATTTTGTTTGGAGAAAAGGTAGGACTCCAAAAAGTCCAAAATTTGCAAGGCCTGAACCTAGAAACCCTAAGTCGAAGATAAAATTAATTTTATAACATAACTTGGGAACGTATTGTCGACGAATGATTAGGCTTATTTTGATATTTTTAATAATGTGGGTTTTGTTTGTTCTTTTGAACTCATCATTATATTCGAAAAATATATATGTACGCAAACTACAAGTACGTGATTACTAAAAGATGATAATTCATCGCAAAAGATGATAGTTATTTTTCAATTAAATGTAGACATTTGTTAAAGTACCTATTCTTCGTAAGATGTACTGAAATTCGAATATATATATATATATATACTTATACGTATCTACATACTTCGATAAAAGGAGGGTGTGGTTTGGAATGTTGACCTAGTTTTAATAACAGTCGAGGATGTAGGTCATTGAGATATGCGACTGTATATTTAGGTGTCAGAGACCCCCGTCGGGAAGCATAACAATTTGGATTCATTGGTTTATTTTAGGATGATAACGACCTTTGAATTAATAAAAATCGTTTGGGATGTTGATAATTAGTAACGTTAGTTTTGATTTTAGATGTTAGAGAAAATATATATTTATAAAATAAATTGTTTTTACAGGAAATATACATAAATATAATAAATGGTTTTATATATATTTATATATAACATTGCATATACATAAACATAAAATAAATAACGGCCATATAGATTTGATAGATACATTATACATTTTATACATATATATATATACCCATGCACACACATGCATACTTTTAGTAAAGGCCAAGTTTTTAGCCGAAGTTATTCCACTATACAACTAGGAAAAGCCACACGTACATCAGGAAAGAGGTTAGCGAATAACCTGTCTCTCGTGTCCCTTCGCCTCGCAGAAAACAGGTAGGAAAGCCAATGGCCAATAATCGTTCCCATCTATCATACCCTACTGTGAAAATGTCCCCTCGTCATTGAACATCGTCAAAGATAGGCATCGATCCATGACACCTCGGAATGCGAGTCCCCTCAAACACCCTTAATATGTCGACGCTATTCTGGGAAAATAACTCACCAACGCCAGGATGGTTGGAAACCAGGTCCACCCTCTGGAAGCGACGGTATCCTCAACATTCAACAAGTCTGGTTCTTTGTCCACGAGGGATAATTAGGTGAAGCCAGATTGGTATTTCGTTCCCTTCTCCCGCATCTCTACGCGATAGAGAGCCCCTGAGAATTTCACTCGCCTCACCCCTTAACCAGCGCACACGGGATCCAAAGTGAAAGTCAATAAAAAGATGTACTGAAGTTGTTGATTATGAGTTAACTCAATAAAAGACAATTATACAGATAAGTATCTACCGGAAATTATAAATACCTAAATGTATTTATGGAAAAAATGTATTTTTGAACATTTAAAAGTTGAGTACTGGTACTGAGTGAAGGCAATTGAATTATCTATAGTACTCGTTTAAATATAATTCAATGTGAAAAGAGAGGTTTATACAGGTAAGTATCTTTAATGGAGGTAGATGTACCGCTCGGGTACCTCAAAATGTATTTGAACACAAATATTTGATTAGAACGGCTTTGATCAAGTATACAAAACATTCATTCATAATAGGTAACGGTCGTGAAGCATTGACCTATATATTTAACAGTAATTATAAATATATATATATATACACACACACATATAATACATGTACTTATACATCATTAGAAATATAATACATGTCTCCATCCTCTCCTTCCCGGGGAACCTGAAAACTTTAATATTAAATTGACTGACTCACCTGAACTCCGACAAATTTCATAATTTTTCCAAACGGGATATACACGCCATTATGAATTTTCGGAAAATATTGAACTTCCCTGCCTGGTATGTTTAATCTAATTTAGAAATATCTACTTAATAACAATCTAGCATTACCTAATTTCAATTCGTGATCTACCGATTTGTACAATTTTTCAAACTTATTGATCTCTCAATCTGGATATTATTAAATAATATTTAATTTTGTTGTTTTATTTTCCTATTTTATTCACTTTGACGTTCGGAATAAATTCGATTTTACCAATTCTATTTCCACCGAATTATTTGAATTTGAATATTTTTCGTTACAAATACTTTGTCTAAAACCAATTCTAACCTGTCCTCAAATTTTGACTATTTTAACAAGTTTATTAAATCTTTTCCAAGTCTACCGAACTAAGTTAAAATTATTAGATTTAGTTTACCTATTTTAGTTATTAATTTTTCATGATTTTAAAAAATATTATTGCTTTTGCACTCACGTAATTCTCTCTACAAACTAATTATTAAATCCGTAAACCGAACGCTTGGTAATATTTTAGAACTTTATTATATTTTTTTTTGACGAAATTAATCCCACTCTAGTTATCAAAATGAATTATATGAAACTAGGACTCAGCTGTTTTCAAACGTCGAGCACTTATTTCATTGTTTTAAATTTCTTATATTACTATTAATTTTTAGATTGAAAATTCCTTCAAGAAAATTTTAAACGCAATTATATTTAATTCCTGTCACAAACTCGCAATAAATTCAGTTCAACACAAAAAATGAATTAAATCACATTTCATCTAACTATTGTAATCCCATTTGCTCCACCAATTTTAATTAATTCACAGAAGTAATTTTTAAAAATATTTAAACAAATAACTTTATTAATTTCAGAAATTTTCAATATTTATTAAACTATTATTATTATCGCACTGCACTAATAGTTTTGAGAAAATTAAATCAAATATACTATTATCAACTTTAATTGCAACTTTTAGAATCTTTAAAGTAATTTAAATATTGTAAATTTTTTAGAAAATTTCACTATTTATGAAAACACACAAAAAACACTTTATTCAATTGTAAGAATCAAATTAAATGAAATTTTCTAAGTCCAGAAAAAAAACACTTCTTAATTACTCCGCACGCAATTAACGACGTATCAACTCGAGATGAACTGTAATCAACTTCAAATTAAACACTATATTTATTATCTGTTTCGGTCACTTGCACTTATCATCACTTCACTTAAAACCATCGAATTGTTTTGAGAAAATTTAAATCAAATATACTATTATCAACTTTAGTTGTAAGAATCAAATCAAAACGAAACTTTCTAAGTCAAAAAACAAACAATTACTTAAATATCGGTCCGCACGTAATTAAATATTTCTTCTCCGGCGTATTTGCGACGAACTGTCTGTATTCTGGTCTTACATCGTCTTTTATATCCAGATTAAAACCAAAAGGTCCTAACTGCCTTTCACATCTACATTAAATTATGTCCTTTATCAACTCGTAAACCTATATGTAAATAACACTAATTTCGAATGTAATTCTTTAAAGTAAATATTAAGATAATATCTGGACCGCCTCCACAGCTATTTCGTTTTCTCACACTGGCCAGGAGCGAATTAAGTTAATTCATTTAGAGCGCCCTCCTGTTCTTTGTTCTAAAATAGAAAATTTCGATTCATGTTTTTCTTTCTGAAAATATTATCTATCGCTAATCTTTTTGTCGTCTATGACCTCGGATATCTCGTAAATATAACCATTATGTCCCTATTGAAATTTATTTAAAGATGCGCCTTCTTCACATCGTTCAATTTTAGAAATTCCCTTAATCCCTGGTTATCTTTATATGCAATATATATTTATTTGTGCATTTTCCGATGGTAACATGGTTTTTTTCTGATCTAACATGTGAATAATCGATTAACGCAACTTTTCGTGCAATTCTCAATTGATCCTAATATTGGTGTAAATACTTTATAATTATTTCCCTACCTCACCTGCCTGAGTTAATAAATATACCTTTCCAGAATGATTTTTCAATGTGTTGCACCACTTCCTCCTGGTCTAACTGCATTACACCTTTTGCATGTACCTTTCGTCTGCTTATACTTTCATCCGGGTCGATTGGTATCATCCTTAATTGATTTTTCATTACCTTTAATAATTTTATATATTAATTTGTTGGTATTTTTATCTGCGATTTCCCCATCCCAACCCTGATAGATATGAGTTCGTCGACTTGTTTTCCGGCCACTCTCACAATTCCATCTCCCTTCAACTGAATATCGAATTAGCTTATTCTTTATTATGGGTAATAACCATTATTTTCATAAAAAAACGATATAAATCAGAGTTTATCGAAAACCCATTATTTTCTATTACTTTTGCTTTAAGTAAATATCCCTTTGCTTTGCGTATAGCTTTAATCGTTTGTACATCTCTTTATTACCCTAGTTTCATGTTCATATGGTCGCTTATATAAACAATATTTACCGTTCTCTAAACAAAGGCATCGGCAACCGCAAAATCTTAACTAAATGTATCGAACTATCTTCAACGTAGTAGACCATATATCTCAACATTTCTAATGAATTCCTTCAGTTTAAATTTTATAATTGATTGATACGTTTCTCATCTACATTTTCATAATTTCTGATGCCCAGAATCTAATTAATTAATACCTTTTATTACCTAAAATCAGTCTAGTTTCACTCCCTTGTGAATATATACGTTTCTGAAATTTGTACTCCAATTTCGCATTAGTCCCGCCTAAATCGCCTCTTAAGTTTGCCGAATTCCATACTGTATAATTCTCGTTTCTTCCCCTTTTCATCTGTTGAAACTAATGTTCTCTCAATTATTTTCTCTAATTCGTTGTTTTTCCTCTTAGCCTTACACGACACGTCTTTCTGTCTAAATTCTAATGCAAACACAGCTTTCCCGTGCGAGATAAATCATTACTTTGTAGTTTTTTTTTATTTGTAATTAAAATTTAGTCTATTATTTTTACTTTCTGCTTTCACTTTCAATGGTTATCTATTTCTGCGTTATTCATTGTTTTGGTTAAATTTCACGACCTCTCTCGTCCTGTTCGTCCTCTACTCGAATGTTTATCTTATAGGCCATCGATCTGAACCCTTTCGATTCACATAAATAATTAATATTTCCTTTGTCCTGTCGCCACTAATTGTTATTTATGTAAAACGCCCGTTTGATTGGTAACGCTTTCGTTGATTCGACCCAATCGTATGATGTTTATTTATAAGAGGACACGCCCTTTTCCAACTGCCATCTCGTAGTTTTACGTGGCAACGAGTTTCCTGGATCAAAAAATATTGGATTATAATTCACTTTAATCAAACTCTCCACAAGTCGATAGATGTCGCTCTCTTAAGCTTTCCTAGCATGAAAGTTATGTATATAAAAAAAAATATTTTCCAGGGTTCTATTAAAAGAAAATGATGATGGTTAGACCATTACATCTTCTAATAAATGTAACATCAATAGAAAAGTAGGATCAAATAGCAACTGCAAAAATCATAGCATTCCTAGACTTAAATTTCTAAATTTTCTCATAAAACTGTGTTCATCTGAAGTGACCTGCCAGGTAAGTATGTTTTTCTCTATCTGTTTGTACATAATTAGATAAAGAATAGGAAGAAATATTTGTACAGCGCCCCTGAGGTGATTTTTCACAAAAACGTCGCTATACAAATCATCCAATTATTATTATTAAAAAAAATGCAATGTATATAATTCTGGAAGAAAACAAAAAGATTTATTTAAATGTATTAAAATTTCATAATTGTTGGATCTAATTTGGATTGCACGAAAAAAGGTTTAGGTTAGGTAGAAAACCATATTAAATTACAAAGCGCCTTTGAAATATTTACTCGATGATTATATGAATGATGAGTGAATATGTGCATGTACACCATCGAATATCCTGCATTGCCTTTCCACAGAAGATAAACCTAACGACACAACATCACCTGATATTATGGGACGTAGCTCACTTTCCCCGGGTGAAGTCTCCCCCGCTGAATGACCTCATTAGATAATACAAGGAACTCCATCACACCCGGCGACGTTTCGGTAAAAGTATTGGTTTATTATTGAGAACAAACGCGGGAAGATATTTTATATGTTTTAATGTGATTTTAAAATTAGGTCGGTTGTGCATAATATAATGTTTTAATAACGTCCATCGGCGATTTGGTGTAAATAAAATGTTTGAGTGCAATTAAAAAAGATTATGGCCTTTATCGGGAAAAGTCTGAAACAATAAGTGTAGTTCATACATTAATAAAGTTTAAAGCTTTTTTTTATTATTTATCAAGTTAAAAGAAATACATAATTATTTCACTTTCTTTAACTTAACTACATTAATTTTAATTCAATCCGACTCGAAGAAACAATGGTGCGGCGATTACTCAATTTCCCGATATCAATTATTAAAAAATGATGATGCGATTGCGAAATAAGGATTGTGATATGGATGGAAAAAAAGGACTCACCTATATCGGGATGTGTGTCACCAGAAACTCGTCGCAATATTTCGGGTTCGAACCCGATAGCGCGTTACTTCTCCACAGTGGTCCCGGCGGCGGTTTGATTCGGAATAGGATGCGGTGCGGCACTTCAATAGTTGTCGCGGCGATGATTCGTGTTGTAATGAATGTTGGACAATTGATCAAGTCGGGAAGCAAGGACTGCATATTATATTAATTAACTACATATATACATATTATTCTTAAGCTATTTTAAAATTAATATTATATATTATTGTGGTGATTTTTCACAAAAACGGCGCTATATAAATCATCCAATTATTGTTATTATTATTATATTATAGGCCGACTGATCCCAATCTACGGAGCGAGGCTAGGAGGGGAGGTAGCACTCCTACCGTTCCTTTTGCAAGGAGGAACGGTACTGACGACAACAACTTTTGCAAATTCTGCGGGCCTTGTCCTTGTGACGTCACTTTTGCGCGCCTTCTCCAAGGCAGTTGATTATTGGGTCCAGTCCGAAGTAGTAGTCCGATGGAGGTAAGCAGTGGTCAAGTAAAACAAGGCGGGTGGTTCAGAAATCAGAGCGGGCGGTGGAGATAGAAGTACTTGTCAGGTTTGGGGTCGAATTCTAACTCCTGCAAACTGGCTTTCGCAGGCTATTTATAGCGGTCTACCAAGCTCAGACCGCCGGTGCCCGTCGCATATTCGACAAGGCCTTCTCCCTCTCCCACCGCCGTACTGCTCTAACGTTTTTATTTTCAGTCATTTAAGTATGAGCGGTCGGTGGAGAACAAGCTCGCCACAGACCGCCCGTTACATATATTAATAAACAACAATAATATTAACAATCTGTGTATAACAAATACGAAGATGGCCGCGATGGAAAATTCAGGGAGACGGTGACGTCCGATATAATTACATTATATTATTTATATACCTTACATATTATTCCCATTTTACACATAATTGCTATCTTCTTTATTATTATTTTATATTATTCACTGTTATGTTGCTCACTTCTGTTGAGATTTTTTTTACTCGATTCTCCGTTTTCTATGCTTCTTTTACCACTTTCAGTCCTTACTGCATTCCTGTAAAATTTATTATGTTGTCTTGTGTAGTGTTCGTGTACATGTGATGTTTATATAAATGCTGTGTTCGTGTGTGTAAGTCCATTCTGTATGTTGTAGATTAATAGGCATATATTATGTTCGTACAGTTTTCATATTTTTACTAAGTTCATTTCTTGTCATAGTTTTTAGTGGGGATATCTGGGTTATAATTGAAAAAAAAAATTATAGTCGAGGAGTAAGGCTCTCGACTACGAATCCGAAGGTCGCGGGTTCAAATCCCGGCGTGCGCACGAACATTTATTTAATTAATTTGTTCTGTTTCACAATTAATTAATTAATTAAAAATAATATATAGTATATTTGTGCACGTTTCAGAGTGGAATATACTATCAGTATCGCCCTGGTGAAAGACCACCATTCAGAATTGAAACGTTGCTCGAAATGGATTTGAGCCGTCTTTGGTGACCAGATCTGAATAGCCAGGCATTTCCCCACCTTCCTCTTCCACTTCCCCTTCCCAATACCTTCAGCCTCACATCATTTCCCAATTGGGGATGCCATAGTCTCACTGGCTCCAGACGGTTAGGAGCAGTTGAGACTCTTGTGCGGTATTCATGTAAAAAAAAAATCTGTATTATTTGTAATTCGTTCAAGTGTGATGTTTCCCCATATTTCTATTAGGTAATTTAGGTGGGACTGGATTAAACTAAAGTATAGTTCACTTGAGGAGAACCTTAACAAAACTGCGCTGTAGAAATTAACCCTTAGCAATATTATTATAGGTCCCTCTTAACGTGTGCTGGTAAAAGATGAGCTATTCTACCAAATACACCAATTAGTGGGATGAATTTTTCTAAGCATCTTGGCTTTTAATGCTGGTTTTCGGGTCGCCTAGATAGGTCAATGGTAAATAGCGGTCACCGGGTTTGTGGAAGGTCCTGGATACATATATATCGTTAATTTGTTGATAATTTCACTTTTGATGTATAGACAAATTTTATAGCTAAAGTGACAACAGATATATAAAAAAAATGTTAAATTTGAGTGAATGAGTGAGGTGGAGACTGATTTTGCCCGATCAACTATACCAAGAGGAAACGGCGTGTAACCCTCGTAAATGATTATTAAAAATATCCCTTCCTAAGAGGAGGACCATCGTAAAATCTGAGAGATTTCTAAAGAGAGATCAATTCTATTTTGAATGAAATGAATGATAATGAAAACTTTAAACAAACTGATAAATGTATTAGAATCAACTCTTCTTCCGAAATTAAATACCTTGGTGTGATCATTGATCAAAACTTAAAATGGAATAGACAAATCATAGAACTAGTGAAGAAAATAAGGAAATTTATATAAATTTGTTAGGCTAAGAAATATTTTAAATGTGAAAATCAACAAAAAAGTGTACTATGCCCTTGTTCACTCTTTGCTCATCTACGGCATTATTGGTTGGGGAAGATCTTATAAAAATTATTTTTATTCAGTAAAAGTTTCACAAAGAATCATCATAAAAGTAATACTTTCACCTTCTCAACGAAATTACCTTTCACACTATTTCCAGTACCAAGTGTTGAAGATATATTTAAGCAAATTTCTTTATAGAAATATGTAAAGAGAAAAACCTTAAAGAAAATCAGGAATATTACTAACTTATGAGAAATGGAAATCAATTCATTACACCTCATTATAAAACAACTCAAATGCAAAACCATTATATTTATCAAGCCATAAAAAATACAATAATCTATCTGCTGTATTAATAACAAAACAGAAAAAATAAATAAAATGAAAGTCTTCTTTAAAAATAACTTATATTCTCAAATATTTCAGCCAAAATATTTTATAAATAGAAGCAAATTAATTAATATTTAACTACCAAATTAAGAATCGCGACTCTCTTATCAAACAGAACTCTCTTTTCTGATAAGGTATACACGACCAAGTATATTTAATTAAATATATTTTGTAAATTACTTGTAATGCAACTTATAAGAAATAAAAAAAAGTCATATTAAAACTGCTTGTACTTGAGACACATTTTCATCGTTATACAAATTAATTAAAGCAAAGTTTTTTCATCTAAATATTAGTATTTTCCCTTCAATGGCATGAGCCAGGAAGAACAAACTTTAATGATACACCCTTTCTCTAAAAGGAGGCTAATGTGATTCTGATTGGCTTTATGGCTTCACTGGGCGAGAAGGCACATAGTAGAGATTCCCGTAGAGATGGGCGATCCGCAAAAACGGATTAACCCAAACACATCGATGGAACAAGATTTGGTTTCATTGTAAAAACAAACACAAAACAATACCGAGGTGATAATACATTTTTTTCCACGCAATGGGAATTTGTACCCACAAAGCTACTGCAAGTAGCTCGTCAGAACGTTCAACCTTGACTCTGTGCAGAAACGGGCGGTCCGTTTGATAGATTCGCCTATCTTAACAAATGGATTGCAATCTTAGGAGCACAGACGTCGGGTGGGAATGCTGTCTACCGGTACTTTAATGGAAGATGCTCCGAGGAACTAGCGTCATTGATCCCTTCGGCACCGGTGCATAGTCGGGAAACACTCCAAACGCGCGCCCAACACACGGTTGACATTTGTCACATGAGAACGGGTCGCTTCTACGACTCGTTCTTGTGTTCAACAGCTCGGCTGTGGAATGATCTGCCGGCCTCTGTGTTTCCTCCATCCTATAACATAGGTCTCTTCAAGACCCGAGTTCACTCCTTTCTATCCTCTAAAAGATCCTCCACACAGCATCCCCAAAGATGATATAGGCCTTGAGGGAAATTATTTCCTCCTTGGTCTCCTGTGTGGAGTTACTGTAAAAAAAAAAAAAAAACCATTTTATATAGTTTAACAATAAATAATAAAATAATCATACCAAAATAGTAGCGCAATAATAGAACAACATAGAAAATATACATAATTTGGAATTTAAAAAATATTTAATCCATTAAAAACATTAGAACAGTTTTGTTATAGTGATCATACTCGAATTTTTTTTTAATAATTTTTAAGATACGTTACAAAAAATATAACACAAAAAGGCCCGATATTTTTTTTAATGGCTTCAAATGTGTGTTATGGTCGAGATAGTAGTGCCAATAGCGGTGGGTCCCGTGCCCCTTTTACATTGCTTGCACTTCTGTTGTGTTCGACGTTCTTGAGAAAGTCTACGGTTGATATTCTCCGTTATCCCCCCACAGGCTAGATGGTAGGTGCGTTTGCATGCCGAGCACACAAATATCGACTCGTCAGAGAGAATTACTTCAGGGCATACACGGTAAAGCATTCTGGATAGTATTTATTTACTACCGACGTTGATACACGTTAAAACTTTCAAATTTTGTTTTTACATTTAATATTTTATTAGTTAACTATGTAAGATCACTTTGTTGTAATTTTTAAATATGTTAGGACTTATACCTAAACAGGAAACACTATAGATAGCTTCCCGATTTTTTTTGTTTAATCATTATAAATAAACTTTAGGCGGAGCTAAAATAATATGAACTAGTCAGTGAGTTGTATTGTTGTATTATCCTCATTTTTATTTTCATTAAATATGTCTAACCACAAAGTGACAAAGTGAGTGAAAAATTGTTGTAATGTATCAATTTATATAGCTATATTTATTATCGTTCTTAGTCGTGTTTCTGGAGGAATAAAATTGTTAAAAAGTTGATTTATGCTGCCGTGATTTAAGATTGCCAAAAGAGTATGGAATTTTTTCGTCCAAAATATAAGCACGTAATATACTCGTAGATTGAAATGAGAATGGGCGACCAAAACCGAAAATTCATGACCACAATTTCCCCGAGAGTAAGTCATTAATAAACTTATCACCTCTTCATTGAAGCAGTTTTTGCAGTCAGTTTTAATATTCACCAACTTCCAACGAACTCAACCCTCGGAGGTGAATGTTTTTTATTATTTAAAAGTCGTTTCCAACAAAACGCTATTCTTGAAGCACTTAAAACTTTCAATTACATCTGAACTCTGTTTCTTATTCGAGTGGAAAGTTTCGCCCGTGCTTAATTAATACTAATATATAAAGAAATGCATTTTTTAAATTCCGCGAAGAAAACAAAAATATGCACTCCATTCCGTTTTTAATTCCAATTTTAAAATTCTCCTTCGGCGCTTTGCTTTTGAAAAGGAAGTTCCGTAAGTATATGTTTACGTAAGTATAAGTTTACGAGTAAAATAAGAATCTTTTAAAAATAGAATTTTAGGATTATTCAATATTAAAACATTCATTTATCGAGTCCCTTTTGAAAAAAATGACTGTTTTATTGACTAATTAACCATCACGCCATTTCTCCGCAGGGGTAGGCAGAAAGGATGGACCGCCAAACAACTCGATCTTGAGATACACTTCTTGCTTCATTTATATTCATACATCGTCTCATACATTCTCGTATATTATTCTGACTTCTGACATGGCCTGACACAAGTAGTTAATTCACTTGATCGTGCCATGGCTTTCTCAGGCATCCCCGTCTTTTTTTTCCATTCAAATTCGCTTAAATGAGTCTTGCATTCTTTACGAATCTCAATATTATTCAAACGACCATAAATGGTTTTACCACGCATTCGCCACCGAGATCTGATTTCTACGGCATTCAGTTAACTTTCATCCTTCCTCTGCTAAATCCATGCCTCACTGCCATACATCAGGGTTGGTATCAGCACTCCATTGTGGACTGCTAGCTTCCCTTCCTTGGACAACTTTTTGTTAGCGTTAACCATGTTCAGTCCTCTGGCAGTTTCCTGTATTCACCCTTCTTTCAATACCAGTCTTTTCATCTCTCGTAAACATACTTCCCAAACATAGAAACTCATCGACCTACTCCAAGTACTCATCATTCACAACTATATTGCAAACTGTTTCCCTACTATCTCTTTCAAACACCATGACTATGGACTTACTTACATTCATCATTAGCTCATTCTTCATACATGCTTCGTTCATCCTAGATACGAGGGACCGCAGATATTCCATACTGTTTTATTAAAATAATATAAAATTAATTTCCACTTCGTCAATAACATATTGTATCCTGATTAAGAAACCATCGGTTTCGAAACATATAGATATTTATTTATTACAATAGTGACCTAAAGAATTTTTTTTTATATTTTCTTAAATCGCCCTTGAGGAATTTGTAAAAAGAAAGCGGCCTTGTAGAAATTATCTCACTATTTTAATTGCCCTTTTTTTCTCAAGTGCGCGGCATTCTTTTGACAAGGCTCCATGGCCTACTCACATATCCACATCATATTTAAAAGCGGCTCTAAAGATGTTTCGCTACCTTTGCAGATCTTTAATTGATTTCAAGACTTTAGATTGTATACGAATGCTCTACACTTCATTAGTTAGAAATCGAGTGGAGTATAATTCATCTATTTATGGATGAATGTAAAAAATGCTTGGCAATCTTTAAAAAGCTTTCGATGCAATTGACCATAAAATACTATCTTTAAAAATAATTGGAATGACAAAATCAACTATAAACCTACTTGGCAGCTACATGTCTGATAGAGGACAGTTTATACAAATTTGTAAAAAAAACAACGAAATTCTTCGTTACGTATGGTGTCCCCCAAGGAAGCGTATTAGGACCGATACTATTTCTCATTTCTATAAATGATCTTATGAATCTTCCCATCAAATGAGACATAATTAGCTTTGCAGATAACACTATTATTATTTTTCATGAACAAGATTGAACCTTCAAAGAGGCAGAGCATGGCTTAGCTGTATTTCTAAACTGATTAAAAGTAAACTCGCTTACAATAAATGTGAGAAACTAAATATCTAACATTCTCAGTAAACAAAATAAATGAGCATACACTCTAATTGCATGAATATCAAAACAATTTACCTTATTGCACTTGCCCGTATATAAACAAAGCAAAAAATACTAAATATCTTGTGATCTTGATCTCTTTGTGAATTGATGATTAACTCCTCTGGGATTTACATATTAACGGAACTTCAAAAAAGCTAATAAAATTAATTTACTTCTTCATAAAATTACAAAATATTTTCTCAACCATGGATCTAAATAGACTAATTTATGCTTTATGGCACTCTCATTTGGAATATGGAATTTTAGGATGGGGATCAGCTGCATCAAATTACATAAAACTACTAAATATAACTCAGAAATATTATCCCCATAAGGACGTCGTAATATAGGAAATTTATTAACATTTCGGCGTTCCAAGGAACGCTGATATGTTTATTGAATATTTGTATTCAATAAAGCTTTGCCATAAATTTTCTAGTTCATCATCTTAAAAAGGGAAAAAAATACTATGACTCCTTATAATCATAATACCAGATCAAAGCAACTGGAGAATCTAAATGTACCTAAGTGTAATACTACTTTTGGACAAAGAAGCTCCGAATTTTTAACGGTAAAATTATACAACGAACTCCCACTTAAAGTAGCAAACAAAGTAATTCAATCAATAATTGCATTAATTTCAGCAAAACTTGGTAAGCCGGGGGGAGGGACGTCGGAGAGTTATTATTTATTAATTCAAAATAATGATAGTATTTTTACGCAATACGATAAACATAATGTTTTAAAAAAAGTAATATTTCTGGTTGGATTTTGATAAATGCTCTAAATGGCCTCCATGGTCGAGGGGTAAGACTCTCGACTACGAATCGGAAGGTCGCGGGTTCAAATCCCGGCGTGCGCAACAAAATTTTATTTAATTAATTTGTGCTGTTTCACAATTAATTAATTAAAAAATAATGTACAGTATATTTGCGCACGTTCCAGAGTGGAAGATGCTCTCAGTATCGCCCTGGTGAAAGACCACCATTCAGAATTGAAACGTTACTTGAAATGGCTTTTAGCCATGTTTGGTGACCAGATCTGAATAGCCAGGCATTTCCCCACCTTCCTCTCCCCTTTCTCCTTCCCCTCCCCTATACTTTCAGCCTCACAACATTTCCCGATTGGGGATGCCATAGTCTCACTGGCTCCAGACGGTTGGGAGCAGTTGAGACTCTTGTGCGGTATTCATGTAAAAAAAAGCCTATGAAAATTTATAAAATATTTTTCTATTTAAAAACATTATGTTTATCGTATTGCGTAATAATACTATAACTAGGTTTTGCCTATTGCAGAGCTGCAATTGGTTATGAATAGTTGTGTATGTGTGTTTAAATGTGGATGAAGCAAGGAGTGTGTGTGTTGAAAATAATTTTTAAAATGAATATTTGGAAAAATAATTCTACTCTCCCTCCTACCCCTACTCCTACTCCTACTCCTACTTCTACTCTTACTCCTACTCCTACTCCTACTCCCACTCCTACTCCTACTCCTACTCCTACTCATACACCTACCCTACCCCTACCCTACATCTACCCAACTCCTACCCTATATCTACCCTACATCTACCCAAATCCTACCCTACATCTACCCAACTCCTACCCTACATCTACCCAACTTCTACCCTACGACTACCACTATTAAGTATTTAAATAAAATGAAAAGAAAAAAACTTTCAATGTTAGCTTTATCTCGACAAATGGGGCCTAGTAATTTGTTGCCAAATTTTTAATTTCCCAAATCTCGTTGCGTAGGTGGAAACGCTCAGTTTGATACCCATATCGGCTACCCCTATCCTTACCCCTACCCCTACCCCTGCTCCTACCCCTATTCCTTCCCCGACCCCTACCCCACCCCTAGTGATTTTATTTCAATAAATGTGTTTTGCGTAATATTTCCCTTAAAAATATGAGCCACATCTTGCAAAATGGGGCTTTGGAGCTAACTGCTAAGTTCAAGGGGAAAGTAAAAAAACAGCGCTATATAAATTTTAAAAAAATCAGAGAAAAAATTGTCCCTACATCTACCCAACTCCTACCCTACGACTACCCAACTCCTACCCTACATCTACCCAACTCCTACCCTACGACTACCACGATTAAGTATGTAAAGATAAGAAGAAGAAAAAAACTTTCAATGTTACCTTTATTCGAGAAATGGGGCCTAGGAGTTTGTTGCAAAATTTTTAATTGCCCAAATCAGGTTGCCTAGGTGGCGACGCTCAGTTTGATACCCGTAACGGCTACCCGTACCCCTACCCCTACTCCTACCTTTACCCCTGCCCCTCTTCCTACCCTATATCTGCCTTACATCTACCCTATCCCTACTGTACCGCTATTCTTATTGAGTATTTATAGGAAAGAAACAGAAAAAAGCTTTCAGTATTAGCCTTTTCTCGCAAAAGAGAGCCAAGATTTAACTGTTCATATTTTCACCGAGATGCCCGGATCCGCTACGTCAATACACGTATTTTGATACCAATATCAGATATATTACGAAAGAAAAAGAATATCAAAATGAATTATTTATAAAATATCCGACTCTTTGATTTTCTGTGCTCCTGTGAAAAATCCATTAATTCATAATTTTATACCCATTTAGAAGCCACAAAAAAATAAATATATTATGTCAATCTCGAAACAGATCTACACGCGGATTCTGTCTATTTTGTCCGTTTAAAAAAAATGGCGCTATTTAAAATAAATATTTATTAAACAGCGATTTCAGTTCCTGCAACCTATTTCTCGTACGTTGAAAAGAATAAATTCATGATATCGTATCGGTAGTACCTAATCATTTAGCCAAAAGTGCTCAGTACCTACCCAGTAATTATTTTCGAATTAATTCGATGGGGTAAATATTTTCTTCTCGGTGGCAACAAATTTCTTCTTTTTAATCAATAATATCGCGTTTCATGACGATTTTGGAAATGTCAAAAGTTTGATGGATTATCCTGGGGTTTTTTTCAAGAAATGCGGCCGAACTGACCAATTATTAACCTTCCGAAATCTGTTTTAGTAAATATTGTCCATTTATTTATCCTTCTCGGGGAGTATTTTTTACAGATTACACTTTCCCGTGAAGAGACATGTTTTTCACATTTTTCCCGATTTCTCATTTTTTCCTCAAATTTTTCCCGACGAAACAGGGGGTGTTGAAAACGCATGAAGCCAATATGAGCCTTAATTTCATTGAAAGTGGATATGTTTACGGACGTTTTTGGCGTGCAACTTTTTGACACGAAGATTTTCGCCAAAATGAACCTTAAGGCGTTTCGAATGGATAGGGCGCCAAGGTCGATTTTTGAGTTCAGGCCCTTGTCTGAAAATGGGGAAAAGTTAGAGCAATACTATATTTAAGCTAAAATGAACCTTAAGGCGTTTCGAATGGATAGGGCGCCAAGGTCGATTTTTGAGTTCAGGCCCTTGTCTGAAAATGGGGAAAAGTTAGAGCAATACTATATTTAAGCTAAAATGAACCTTAAGGCGTTTCGAATGGATAGGGCGCCAAGGTCGCTTTCGGCTTGGCCGGCGGAAGTCTGAAAATGAGGAAAAGTTAGAGCATTAATATATATATATTATTTTGAATTAATAAATAATAACTCTCCGACGTCGCTCTCCCCCAAGGAATTAACAGAAGAAGAAATTACTAGTATTCTTAAAAGAAGGTCATCGAAATTACTGGAAATACCCTACCCAAATCTCGAAGTTGAACCCCTTAATTCAAAACCTAGTTCGCCTCAGCACAGGATCTCATATTTCTGAAATCTCAGATTTGATACGTATGATATTATCGTTTTGTTTAGGCATTTTATGTAAAGAGAATAAGACATATGTTGTTTTTTTTGCGTTGAGTATGAGTAGGTTGTAATTAAACCATATTATAGAGATCCCCTCTCGTACTATGTTGATCAGACGCGACGGTACGCCAGGAAATTGTTGATCCGTTAGAATTTGTTGATCCAATACCAAAACAGGCATATAAACGTTGATCCAAAAGATCAACATTCGTAATATAGATTTTGCTGTAAGCCACGCCCATTTTTCCATCACATATACATTTTACACTTTTCCCTTTGTTGATCCGATTTGAATGCACCAATCAGGGCTCTTTGTTTATCAAAGGCGTGCACGTGGTTCTTCACTGAGCTCAATTGTTGATACGATTTAAATGAACCAATCAGAGTGCTGTGCTTATCAACTGGTATATCTGGTTCTTAACGAGTATAGGTACCGCGGCCCCGGAACGATTCATTGGATAAACACTACCTCGACGACTTTTTTGCGAATAACGCACAAGAGTCCCAACTGCTTCTAACTTGGGAGATTTAATTTCGGAGGCAGGTGTAGACACCGCCACCCGGGAACCATTTAATGGATAACCAACACCTCTGCCATAGGTCACCTCAAGTGGTTCACTATGTTTAGTGACTTAGCAGGGGTGTCCGGGTTCATGGGGGTGAGGTTTGTTAGGGTCTTAACAGTAGAGTATTTATGAAATGATGTATGATTTTTCTATTTGAATACTGCACAAGAGTCCCAATGGCACAAGAGTCCCAACCGCATAAGAGTCCCAACTGCTTTCAACCTAGGAAATTTAATTTGAAAGGCGGGTGTAGGTACCGCTGATTTAATGGATAAGCATCATCTCTACCATAGGTCACCCCGATCGGTTTGCTAAGTTTGGTGACTTAGCAGGGGTGTCCGGGTTCATTTAACCCGGGGGTTAAGTTTGTGCAATTCTTAACAGTAGAGTTTGTATGATTTTTCTATGAGAATTCCGCACAAAAGTCCCAAATGCACAAGAGTCCCAACTGCACAAGAGTCCCAACTGCTTTCAATCTGGTAGATTCGATCTAGGAGGCAGGTGTAGGTACCGCTGCCCCAGGAACCATTTAATGGATAACCACACCTCTGTCATAGGTCTCACCAAGTGGTTAGATTCGTTTAGTGAATTAGCAGGGGTGCCCGGGTTCATGGGGGGTTAAGTTTGTGCACGTCTTAACAGTAGAGTTTGTATGAAATGATGTATGATTTTTCTATGAGAATTCCGCACAAAAGTCCCAACTACACAAGAGTCCCAACTGCTTTCAACCTGGTAAATTCGATCTATGAGGCAGGTGTAGGTACCGCTGCCCCGGGAACCATTTAATGGATAACCACACCTCTGTCATAGGTCTCACCAAGTGGTTAAATTAGTTTGGTGAATTAGCAGGGGTGCCTGGGTTCATGGGGGTGAGATTTGTCCAGGTGTTAACAGTAGATTATGTATGAAATGATAAAAGTTTTTTGTATATGAATACTGCATAAGAGTTCCAACCGCACAAGAGTCCCAACTGCCTTCAACCTGGGAGATTAAATTTGGAGGCAGGTGTAGATACCGCCGTTCCGAATTTAATGGATAAGCAACCCCCCTACCATAGGTCACCCCAAGTTGTTCGCTACGTTTGGTGACTTAACAAGGGTGTCCATGTTTATGGGGGGTGAGGTTTTTCTAAGTCTTAAGAGTCTTAAGAGGAACGGCCGCGCTGCCTGTTCCATACATAACTTTATTTTGGATTTAAGGCCAAAATAACCATCCAAACTGAATTATGTATTTTTTAATTAAAGGTTTAGTAAATATCTAGTATGGATGAGAAGTATTTTATGTATATTATGAAGAATATGCCATGAGGAAAAATCAATTTTCACAATTTTAGAGGCAACTTAGAAAATTATTAGCGGGTTTATTGCATTTTTTTAAAACTTATTATATTTGCTATGTAAATATGATTACGTAAATAAAATTAAACAAACAATACGTTTAAAAAAGACGTTTTTTCGGGTCGATATTTTAAATCATGTAATGTAATGTCCACCATAATGCTTATTTTAAACATTTTATTTTTTTAAAATATTATATTTCAGTGTATTTTAAGAACATGGGGCAAAACTTTGTTTTTGAATCACCGCTAGACCACAAATAATTGTTAAAGTGCCTCTAAAATAGCAAAAAATCAATTCCTTTTATGGCCTCTATTTCATAACGTAAAACAAAAAACAAAAAAATTACTTCTAATACGTACTAGATATACTATATTTTTTGATGAAAAAAGTCCAAAATTAAATTTTGTATGAAACAGACCGCGGAGCCGTTAAACAATTAAGTATGTATGAAATGCTGAATGATTTTTCTATGCGTATACTGCACAAGAGTCCCAACTGCTTAAAACTTAGGAAATTGAATCATTTAATGGATAACCAACACCTCTGCTGTAGGTCACCCCAAGTGATTCGTTACGTTTGGTGACTTAGCAAGGGTGCCCAAGTTCATGAGGTAAGGTTTGGCCTCCCTAGCCAGACTCTTTCGACCCATCATTGCCTTGTACCGCAGTAAGTTGGATGGATTTATACGTCACTCCTGGACGCACTGACCCCCAGATTCATACCAACCCCTCATACCTCTTTCTTTCCCTGAACTTCCTTCCTTTCCCTAAAAATATCTTCCACACAGCATCCCCAAAGATGATATAAGCCTTGCCTATGTGTGGACTTAATGTATAAAAAAAATCTGGAGCCAGTGGGACTACGGCATATGTTGTGTTAATTGACTAAATTATGAAATAACAAAAATTAATCAAATAAAATTGCTAAATGGCTTTTGCCGTGTTTTGTGTCCAGATCTAAATAGCCAGGTACTTCCTCACCTTCCTCTACCCATCTTCTTTCCATTCCCTCTACCATCAGTCTCACAAAATACCCAATTTTGGGGTACAATTGTCTTACTTGCTTAAGCGGTGCTCACATGAATTAAAATTAGTTAAGTACGCTATTATTTGTTTTCATTATTTAATGTTCAAACGATGAAATAGTGTTACTAAAATTTATAATAAAAATAAAACCGGGAAAAATATATTAAAAAAATGTATATTTAAAAAAAAATATTATTAAATAATGTTGGCGATAAACCGTTTTACAAAATTTTATAATATTATTAAAACCGTGGAAAATATTTAAAAAGAAAACATTAATAAAATCGGCAAAAGTTGAATTTGAACTGTAACCACGGTAACTAAACAATAATTTTGGCGACCGACTTAACTGCTCACCTAATATTCTGATGGCGGAAATTGCTGATTTTAGCTATTCATAGAAATTAATCGTTATTTTTGTTAAAAATAGTTTATTATAAATTTATTGTTTGAGCAATGTACGATAGATGTTTTTTGTATAAAAATTGCTTGAAATGGCTTATGCCGTATTTTGTGACCAGATCTGAATAGCCAGGTACTTCCCCACCTTCCTCTAACCCATCTCCTTCTCATCTCCTCTGCCATCAGCTTCACAATATACCCCAATTTAGCATGACATAGTCTCACTTGCTCCAGAAGGTTAGGAGCAGTTGTGCGGACCCTAGTGCGCTGCTCACATGAATATAAGTTAGTTAAGTATCGTTTAACTAACTTTACCTAATTATTTTTTTATCTTGTACAAAATTTTGATTGTACGGCTATAGAGAAGTTATAAAAAATATTAAAAAAGGGAAAATCCAATGCACGGATAATCGTAATGATTAGAATTACAAGTCGATAATAGCCTAAAAACAACAATTTAAATAAAAATACTTTTTTTAAAGTACATACTTATAAGATTGTTTTAAGTTTATCTAACTAGCAATCACGCTATGTCCCCAAAGGGGTGGGCGGAAAGGACGAACCGCCGAACAACTCGATCTTGGCACACACTTCTTGCTTCATTCATATTAAATACATCGTCTCATACATTCTCTTCTGTTATTCAGACTCTTGACATAGCCCAACTCAAGTATTTAGTTCACTCGATCGTGCCATGACATCCTCAACTTGGGCATCCTCCACTAATTCCATCATTTAATTTCACGTCATATATTATACTTACAATGCCTTTTTCTTTCATCCACTCTACATACCCAAGCCATCTAAGTGTGCGCTTTAATCAGCCTTTCAATATTTCCAGATCTTCAAATTTTTTAACACAGTCGTATATATTAAGTTAGTTTAAGAAACATAATTTACCTATACCTACGTAATTATAATTTTTAGTATTATATCTGGGGTGTCAGATAATAATAGTAATAATAATAATAATTGGATGATTTGTATAGCGCTGTTTTGGTGAAAAATCACCTCAAGGGCGCTCTAAGAGAATGCAAGAGAAAATGCTGTAATTATTATTAGGTCATTCATTAGAACATTTTTTCTTTCACGTAGATATGTTTGATGTCGTTGATGACAGCTTATTTGATAGTTTTATGAACATTATCAAAAAATATAAAATTTCAAATCTAGCATTTTTTTTTAAAATTTCTAATTTCACTTCAACATTCCACTATACTTGAAAAATTAACCTTGATTGCCATTTCATGGAGAAAAACTCTTTTTGGCAGCTTTAAACGTAAATCGTTTACATGATAAAGGTCAAAAAATCAAAACTCGCTAGCGAAGTCACTGAAAATCTCTAGGAATGCATAAAAATGTGAAAAACAATCATGTTATTTTGTTGATTTATGCAAATATTAAAAAAAACTCATAAAGTTCGACAAAACTACTGAATTCTCTGAGTTTATCACATATCTGGGCATTTTTGAAAACCGTTGTTTAGTCTAATTAGGGGAATCCTACAAACCACGAAAGCACACAAGCTTGTAACGAGCGAGATATAGAGTCTAGATAATGTCTCTCTTCTTTCAAATAACTTGTCAATGTGTTAGAAAGAGAAAAAAACCCGTGCACATTCTTGTCAACTTGACTAAAGAAAGAACAGTACATAGATTCAAAATAAATATATACGTTTTATGTTACATCTCTTTCCTTATCATCAGTGAGAAACACCGTAAGAAAGAGATATCATATTGAACGTATGCTCAAGTCGTCGGACTGTAAGATTATCTTGAAGAAATTCAAATTAGCTGATCTAACAGACAATGAAATCTCTGTACATTTATTTAATTTTA
Organism: Halesus radiatus; assembly: GCA_022606495.2. NCBI lineage: Eukaryota > Metazoa > Arthropoda > Insecta > Trichoptera > Limnephilidae > Halesus > Halesus radiatus. The sequence continues at coordinate 35,405 of JAHDVE020012255.1, read as the reverse complement.
TTTATTAAACTTAAAATAGTTCCATTTCATGCGGTCTAATATAAACTTATATACTTTTACATATTGCTTATTTCCAATATTTAATGCATACATAATTTTTATATCCTACTCTCAATATTCTTAATCTACGAAGGTACCTACATTTTTAAAAAATCAGTGTTTACTAAGCTATATACAAATTGATGCCTTTATAGGTACTGTATCAGTAAACAGTTTTGTGTTTGGGATTTATTTTATTTTGTCTAATATCTTCTTCCTTTCTTTCTTTCTTGTACGGTATGTGTGGAAATTTTAATTGGAATATAGTTTGTCTCTAAAGTAAGGTGGTTGAAAATTGTTAATATTCTATAAAGGGAACGGTATTAGAAATTAAGTGTTTTATTATTTAAAACAATTAATAAATAAAATTAATATTAATTAATAGAGTAACAAATTATTATAAGCAAATAATTATTACCTGAAAAATCATACAAATTGAATAATTTTCCGAGAAAAAATACATGCTGCCGACGGGACACGAACCCGCGACCTTTTGTTTACCGGACAAGTGCTCTACCACTGAGCTACGGCAGGTTATTCATTATGCAATCCCCTGACATAGAAAATATCCGAATGTTTGATATAAAAAGACACATAGATATTTTGGGTCCTATATTAACCCATCTGATCAACACAATTTTAACACAAGCTGTAATACCAGATGAACTCAAATGTAGTATTATCAGACCTATTTACAAAAATGGGAAACATACTGATATAGGAAACTATAGACCGATTAGTATATTACCCGCTCTAGAAAAGATTCTTGAAAAATACATATCTTTAAAACTAACCAAATACTTGGAGTGCTTTTCTTTAATAGATCCCAATCAATTTGGTTTTCAAAAAAAAAAAAGTACTGAAATGTTACTTCAGGATTTCTCTAACTATATAAATAATGAACTGAATAATAAAGGACATGTTTTGGTACTGTTCATAGACAATTCAAAGGCATTTGATACTATAGACCCGATGAAATTGTTAAATATTTTGGAGGCAATAGGGGTAAGAGGAAACTTTCTCAAACTATTCAAAAACTTCCTAACCAACCGCCAAATCCAGGTAAAAATATCAGACAAATTTAGTAAAAGAAGAAATGTCAAATCAGAAGTTCCACAAGGGTCAATTTTAGTTCCAACGCTCTATATTATCTTTGTATCACTTATGAACAAAATATTCTCGTTTGTTAAACATTATGTATACGCTGATGATACAGGACTTATAATATCCCATAAAAATTTGGATACTGCAATAAAATTGTTACAGTTAGACTTTATTTCTTTATTAAAATGGTCACCTGACTCTGGTCTAATAATCAATGCTAAAAAAACGAAATTGATGCATATAAGATCCCCGCATACAAGGTACAGCGAGGCACCTGTAATCATATCCCATTCATTTAATTGCATTCACAACAATACCAAACAGCCCTGCGCGTGTACAAGTATCGAATCAGTCAACCAGTACGTGTATCTAGGTGTTACGGTGGATTGTAATATGAAATGGGATGTACAAATTTCCAACCTCTGTAAGCGACTTCGACCCATTATAGGAAGACTCCACAAGGCAAAATTATATGTGCCTATAAAAACTATGAAACTAATTTATTTGTCTCTAGCAGAATCGACTATAAGGTATGCTATAACTTCTTGGGGACACTCCTGTAAGACCAACATAAAACATTTACAGCTGATTCAAAATACCATGGTAAATTTGCTAGTAAGTAAAACAGTTTTTAAGCAAAGGCGAGACATTGATATCATGTACAAATCAATTAATGTATTACCTGTTCGTGGTCTTTTGTGGCATAAAATTCTACTGCAACATATATCTGAAAGTCCGTATAAGGCAGTGGTGGATCATGTACACAATACACGTTTCACACAAAATATAGGAATGATAGTGCCAATATTTCAAAATAAATATGGTCAACGAACCCTTGAATACATTGTACCATTTATATTTAACAAATTGCCGTACGAATTTAAAAACAATTGTTCTATGATGAAATTCTCACTGATGTTAAAGTGTTGGCTTTTGGAAAGTAACCTTGTGTTTTGATGGTAACAAATATGACGGTCGCCTTGGTTGAAAAACTCCTAGATATCTGGTGTATTTACTGTTACGGTGTTACTATTATATTTAAGTCTATCCTCATTGTAACCAACCTGTACTGCTGTTTTATGTATATATGTATATTTAAAAAGAAAAATTATATCTTAATTTAATTAATACTTGCAGATGCTTTGATATTTCTGATATTTACGTAATAGTAATATTTTTGTAATATTAATGTTTTTATAATGTTGATATTTTTAAAAGTATTGATGTTTTTATAATATTGATATTTTTATAATATTGATTCTTTTATAATATTGGTACTTTTATAATTTTGATATTTTTTATGATATTGACATTTTTATAATATTATTTAAATCGGTGTTATAAAATTGGACTCTAGTATCTCAATAACAAAATTGTAATGCTTTTGCCATTATTTTTTCTCTTTAATTTTTTTTGTTTTCAACTTACGTACAGCACAAGATGCATGCGTCTAAATATAATAATTGTGCCCTACATTTGTATGATGATTGTAATTTATTGTTGTATTATATTATATTGTTGAAATAAACTCCTGCTGACAAGCTACTTGCAGTGGCTTAGCGGGTATAAGTTCCCACTGTATATAATTAATATTATACAATAAAAAAATGGTTTTATTAAAATTGTACATATCTATTAATGAGCATATGTTCGCTTTTGACCCTTCCTAAATCTAGAAGCCATACATTGATCAGTTTACGCAGGACGTTTGTAATTTTCATTTTCCATGTATCGGGTATTATGTTGAACAATTTTGGTCCTAAGTATGAAAATTGTCTTTGAGCAAGGATGTCATGGTTTTTGTTGAAACTATCGGATTACTTCTTGAGTGTCTGGTGTCATGATATTGGTCGATAGATGGGTAGTGGTGATGTTTTTTATGTGTGTGTAATAAAAAATTTCTGATATACAGTTGTCTGACATCAAGAACTTGCATTTCTTTGAATAATTAATTACTGGGGTACCTGATGGGTTTTTTAAGGATGAATCTTATTAGGGATTTCTGCGCTTTTGCCAGGGGTTAAAAAAATTGTTTTGGCACAACCGCCCCATCCCAAGGATGCATATTCGAGTAAAGAATTACACATGGCATAATATATTGATTTTAGATATTTTACATATAGAACATTTCTAATAGTCATGAAAAGGTGGGTGAGTTTTCTGACTATTGTGGCAGTTGAGTTGACGTGTTCTTCCCATCTCAGGAATTTATCAATAATGATTCCTAAATATTTTAAACTATCCACGCATTCTAAGTTATTGCTAGTACAAGTATTTATTTCATTGCAAAGGCGAGCAGTAATGTTTAGCATTTCTTTGGGTTGTCCCGCTTGCGTGCACTGAAATGTATGAATTTGGTTTTATCCGTATTGAGCGTAAGAGGGTTATTGTCTAACCATTGCATAACCTTTTTTATACCAATTTCTTTACTATGAACTTCGTTCCAGGTTTTGCCTTCATAAATCAAGACTGTATCATCATCAAAGGTAATGATATGATCCGCAAGGTTACTGTTACATATGTTATTGATGTAAATATTGAACAAAATAGGCCCTAAAGTACTTCCTTGTGGTACACCAAATAAAATATTGGCTGGATCGCTTAGAGTATCATTGATATTAACTCTTTGGCTTCTGCTTTCTAAGTAACTACCCAGCCATTTAAATAGTTGCCCCTGTATACCGATTAGCTGTAGTTTTATTCAAAAGAATTTAATGCGAGATAGTGAAAAAAGCTTTAGCTAAATCCAGAAAGATCGCAATGCATTTAATTCCTCCATCGATATTATTGGAGATGATTTTCGTCAGTTTAGAGATAGCATTTTCGGTACCTAATCCTGGTCGGAAGCTATATTGTCTCTTAGAAAGTATGTTATTTTGTTCAAGGTAAAGGGTGAGACGGTTCTTAATAATTTTTTCAATGATTTTTGAGACCGAGTTTAGCAGAGATATTATATTCGTTTTTGTGAATCAATGTAATAATTGAGCGTTTTAAATGATCAGGGAGTATGCCCGATTGGAAGCTTAGATTAGAAATGAACGCAATCGGAGGTGCAATGAATGATTTAATTAATTTAAGCAAATTTGTTGAGACTTTATCAGGTCCACAAGCATTGGGTGTCTTTAGGTCGTCTATTATTTTTAAGACTTCGTTTGTTGTTGTTTGAATATTGTTTATTTTGTGCTCGAGATTAGAGGTGATTAAGTTGGCGAGTTCGGTTTCACTTTTATTACATTTTAAAATATTTTTTTTTGCATGTGTGGCTCCCACTGATGTGAAATACTCATTAGCGAAATTCGCCAAATTTTTGGGATTGGAAGAGCTTATGTTATTGATGTTCAATGTTTTTTATTTCGGAAGACTTACTGTTTTATGGTTTACCAATATCACGAAATGCTTCCCACAAACGTTTTGGAGAGTATGTATTTTCGTAAATGAACTTTTTGTAATAATTTTACTTCGTAGATTTAATTAAATTTTTATATGAGTTCCTCTATTTTTTGTAATGGGCTTGTACTGAAATATTATCTGGACAACTTTTTGCCTTTTTATGAAGTTGGTTCCTTCTGTGAATAGATTTAACAAGGTCATGAGAGATCCAGGGCGGCGTGAGTTTAAACTGGCTGTTTGATATGAGTTTCTTACTAGTTTGTTTAGATATATATGAATGTAGTTTACTAGTGAATTCCTTCATCGCAATGTTCGTGTCAATTTGGCCAAATACGTTTTGCCAGTTTTCTGAACGCAAGTCCTCAAGTAAATTAGTGTAGTTTATTCGAGGGACGTATTTAATTTTAGCAGTTGGGGGAGGTTTAACGTTGAGGCAGAGGGCTGTAGTATAGTAATCCGAAATCGATGTGTGAATGACAAATGAGTCAATGAAGTTAATATTTTTTACATTTATATGGTCTAAACAGGATTTAGTCGCACCCTGTACACGAGTAGCAGTGTTGATTGTCTGAATAAAGCTGTTTTCGGTAAGAAGACATAAATAATCGTTTGATTGTTGGTGATATTGAGGAATAGTATTAATATTGAGATCGCCTATAATGATTTGACGTGTAAATTTTTTAGAACTGTTGATGGTTGATTGAAGCGAATTCAAAAAAGTGTCGATGTTTTGAAAAGATGGTCATCTATATATTGCTAAAACACATAAATAAATAATTATTCAGTACAATTTTTAGACAGTTTGCTTGAGATAATGCAATTTCATCGACTTGCGCTTGAATTCCGTCCCTTATGTAAACGATAATCCCGCAAGATTTATTAATATTTATAGTTGTGTCATATTCTCTGTAAGTGTTTTTGATTTTAGACGTATAATCTTTATGGATCCAACATTCCGATAATATTATGACATGGAAAGTATAAGTAAATTGATCAAGAAATATCAGAAAATCATCAATGTTTGATGAAATACTTCTGATATTTTGATGAATTATTTTTAAATTATAAGAATTCCAACAATAATTATTTAAACTTTTAAGATCGTCTATCACATTCATGGTACAAGTTATACCGGTATCATTATAAATATCACATTGTAATTGGATCATAAAAATATTCAAATGAACGTTGACCCAATAAATGTTGCAGAATTTGTGGATTCACTTCCAAAGTATAACACAGTATACAGTAGTATATATAAAAACAAATATATCCATAGTAGTCCCACATAAGTGATTGCAAAAATAATAAGTATTGGAATTGGAATTGCGGAAACGGTAGAATATTATAATAACACATGTAGATGAGCGAGACAAGACATACCTCGAGAGTGTATTTAGTTCGAATAATTCAAACGTATAGCGATGCCAAATTGGATTCATTCAATATAGTAATTGCCTTTGTTCCTTCATCCTTCCGAACATATATTTGTCCCACTTTAATCCAGGTAAATCTGTATTCTTTGTCTTTAACCACTTGTCGGGTTTTGAAATATGGGTGATTAGTACGAAATGTCAGTTGTTCTGAAACATAGATCGCCAAGCGGGGGTCGGCGATACCGATGTTCGACATGTTGAGCTTGTCTTCTCTATTGGTATTATTTTTGTTGAATGTTTTCACATCAGACAAAAGTTGATTTCTTGCGAGATAAGACTTTAATTTCATGATAATTGATTTAGATTGCTTCTGGTTATTTTTTTTTGCTGATCGATAAACAGCATCGAGATCGTTTAGTCGAATGGGAGAAACGGTTGTTTGACAAATGTTAAAAAAACGTCTTTCAAAATTTCGCCTTCGGTTTCCGGGACACCTCTAATCTCCAAGTTATTGGCTTTGAGGGTTCGTTCCTGGAATTCTGCGCCATTTTTAAGCACCGCAATCCTGGCTTCCAAAGCTGAGTTCTTTGTTGAACGCTCATCATTACGGAGCTCAACCTTGCGGATTCTAGTCAGTAAGTCCTCGTACTGCGCACTCATGAACTGAATACTTTCAAGTATTTTATTATTCTGTTCCATCATATAATCTTGTTTTTTTTTCCAAGTTTGTAGTTTTGTTCATGACTAAATCCTGATAGATTAGTCGGCGTTTGAGCGGCGGTCAAAGGCGATGTTTTGTTGGCCATATTTTTTTTGAACGGCTCGAAAGGTGTGTTATCGCTGGATGTTTCCGCCGGGATATTAGTTCAAATAGCGGTGGATTTCGTGTCCCTTTTACATTGCTTGCACTTCTGTTGGGTTCGACGTTCTTGAGTGTAAGCCTACGGTAAGTATTCTCCGTTATCCCTCCGCAGGCTAGATGGTAGGTGCCTTTGCATACCGAGCACACAAATATCGACTCGTCAGAGAAAATCACTTCAGGACATACACGGTAATGCATTATGGGTAGTATTTATTTAGTACCGACGTTGACACAATTTAAAACTTTCAAATTTAATTTTGACTTTTAAACTTTTCCTAGTAAACTATGTAAGATCACTTTGTTGAGATTTTTAAATATGTTAGGACTTATACCCAAACAGGAAACACTATAGATAGCTTCCCGATTTGTTTGTTTAATCACTTTAAGTAAACTTTTAGGGGGGCTAAAATAATATGAACTAGTCAGTGAGTTGTATTATTGTTACTTGACTATACAACTAAAGTGGTTTTTCGTTTTTTTAGAATAATAAAGTTATTTTTTATGATACCAAGAGTGCTCGGTCTACGAAATTAATTTATTGATTGTAGGAATGATTAATTAATCAAATTAACCAAATAAAATCGATTAAAGTTCTAATTCAGAAATAATGGTTTAAATTATAATTGAAAATCAAATTCGGCAAATTAGCTAATAATTACGATTCATATTGATATATTTAATTCGAAATCAGTTTAGAAGTATTATAAAACAAAACACGTTTCGAGGGTTTTAAGGATCAATAAATTTTATTATTGTGCAAATTGGTATATCACGATTTTGGAATTATCAAGGATTAGATCAGTTAATAGGTATATAATTTTGCATTGGATTTAAAACATGCTAGGCAGGAAAATTCAATAAATCCCGATTTCATAATGACGTGTAGCTCCCGTTTATTGGAAAAATTATGCGATCCGTTGGATTTCGGGTAAGTCGATTTCGTATGAAATAAAACTTTCTGCTATTGTAAAGAAGCGGCCTTGGCGAAGAGAGATAACACGGATATCATCAGTATATATATAAAATATTATTGGTATATTTATGTCTATTTATAAATATATATTTACAAAATATTTAATATATCTATAAACACATTGATTATAATAATGTATATTTTTCTATATCTAACATCTAAAATCTAAATAACGTTCCTAATTATTAACATACCAAACGATTTTTATTAATTCAAAACTCGTTACCATTCTAACTAAACCGATTAAACATCATTCACATACATTCTATGAATGTAAGTCAACTTAGTTCATTGTCATAAAAACTTCTCTATATAGGTCAGATTAGGAAACCAATTCGTCGCACGTCTTGACGGAGTTCACTGACATTAAAAGTAAACAAACGCACATCTCAATGGCCTACTATATAAACTTAGTCAACATTCTAAGTCTTCTTCCTACTTATCGAAAAGTATAAGTATATTTTTAATCGATCTCCATCAAAACAACAATATAATCGAATTGGACTAAATTCTAACAAAAAAATGTACGCTTACAACTGTCGACATTAATTGAAAAATAACTATTGTCTTTAAGACGAACTACCATTCATTATTAACTACGCACCTGTTGTTACGTACTTAGCTATTTCCATAGCGCCGTTTTCATGGTAAAATCACCTCAAAGGCGCTCTAAATTCCTTAGAATATATTGATGAGTTCAAAAAAAAGAACCAACCCAACAATAATAAAAATCTCAAAAATAAGCGAAATCATTCGTCGACGAAAACGATCATGAGTTAAGTTATAAAATTAATCTTATCTTCGTTTTACGTTTTTCAAGGTTCAGGCCTTTCACGAATTTGGACCTTTGGGAGTCCACCCTTTTCTCCAAACAAAACCAATTTAAAATTAAATTCAAACTACATGAGGTATTCAGGGCCTAATTAAATAAATCTGTTAACCAAACAAAAACCGTAATTTATTATTATGTATCGTATTATCGTTTTTATGTATTTTGGTATGTAAGATTTCTGAACATCTGGCTCAGATTCACGACCTGTGTTGGAGATTTCAGGTCCAGGATTTTCCGGGAAAACTGGAGTATTGTGGATTATAAAAATTCGTATTGTTTACATTTATCTATATTTTGTAACTATCGATTGGACAGAGATAACTGCTGACATAAGCGTAGTTACTTCTGAACTCTTGATACGGAAGACGGATTTTCGACAAGTCAAATTCGCAAGTATCTAATGTTATTTGACGAGGAGACGAAGCCGGTTTGATCTCTTTTAAATGTAGCTGATCTGGAGGATGGGAATTCGGAGGGTTTTGGACCCATCAGGAAGGAATGTGCCTTTGCACGAACTAAGGGCAAGAGGTTCCGTACACCAGCCAACCAGCCCATGCGTCTGTGGTGAGAGGAGTATCAACCGGAAACGTGGCCATACGAGTACTTTAGGTGTTGGTTTGGAGCCGAATTGCTTGCAAACAAACTGTATTTGTTCACTTATCTCAACACCAAAAAAACTGAAAAACTAAAACCAAATCACGTAATTTTTCCCAAAATTAGGACAAGCTGGAGATGGCGCCAAAACAAGTAAAACTCTATGTTTTAACCATGAAAAAAAATGAAACTAATCAATGTAGAATAACACGTAGTTCGATGAAGAAATGCGATAATACTATGATCATTATATTTATGTATACCGAATTTAATAATGTAACCACATCGTATTAAATAGATCAGGAATATTGCAATTAACATAGCCCAGTAGCTAAGTTTTTCCCGTTAAACCTCACGATAGGTTAAAAAAAAAAATTAGGGGAAAAGTTAAGAAAATTCTAGTTAACCTATAGAAAATTAACGTAGATTACATACTAGGGTAGTAATAGAAAGCTTAAACCATAAACCAATATCAAAGTCTACGATAGGCGTGCTAGGAATATAAATTTGTCAATGGTATGCGAGAGCCATCTGCAAAGTCATATCCACGTTGCAAAGAATTTGAGGTTACAACAAAATGAGATCTTGTTTTACCGATAATCTGAAACAAAAAAGTAAACAACGTATATTCAAGGAAAACTCGGTCGGGAAATTAGGGTTTTCCTCGAGCAATGTCGTCTACATTCGACACTTCTGGAAAATAGCATAGGGCTAGTGATCACTCGCTGGCAAGGAGGAGAAAAACCTCCAAATGAAAGGAAATTTACATAGAGTTTTCCGTTCACATTAGCTGGGAAAATTTAAGGCAGCAGTAGAGGAGTCACCTCAAATCGGTAACGTTAACAGAATTCTATTGCTAAATTAAATCAAAACGAAGGAAGGGCGGGCCATGCAGTCTCGCGAAGAGGAGGACCATCGCTATCTGCATACAGAAAGTTCCACTCTACGGAAACTGGATTATTACGCGTTTTGTCGAATATAACTTTTACCATTGAGTCGGGTAGGTCGGAACTTCTTTCAGTCTTAGACATGAGTGCCGATACGATCGACCGAGATTTTCTTATTGCATGATTGGAAGAATCCCTTTGGTTAAAAACTGTGGCGTTAAGAATTGGTTAACATCGTATTTAACCAATCGTTTACAAGCAGTGAAGAAGGGGCAAAACTAATCAAAATATTCAACCCTTTCATCTGGAGTGGGTCCGTTCTTGGCCCAATGCTATTCATACTTTTCACAGATGATGTAGCTAAAATAATCTCATCGTTTGGTTTTCAATCCCACTGCTATGCTGACTACTAGCTAGTTTATTTTTACTGCTTACCAGAAGAAATAGACAGACTAAAAACTCACATAGCTGAGTGTCTAGAAGCAATTACTCGCTGGATGACCTTAAATAGATTAAAGCTGAATCTGTCAAAGACTGAGTTTCTCTGGACCGCTACAAGTAGACGTCAGCATATCATTAATAACTCCCCAATAAATATTTCAGGAAGTGACATTACTCCGAAGACGTGTGTTATATTACTCGGTGTCAATCTGGATGCAGTAGTAAGTACAGGGTTCTTTCAATTGAGAGAAATCAAAGCAGTACGGAGAAACCTGCCAACAAAGGCAACTAAACTGCTTGTAAATTCATACGTTGTGTCACATCTAAATTACTGCAACGGAATATATGCTCCCCAAATACCAAATTAACAAATCGCAATCAGTATTCAACGCTGCGCCAAGATTTATCACTAGCGTATATTCTCACATTTCAGAGCATCTCAAAAATCTCCACTGGTTTAAATGTCCTGAAAGAATCCAGTTCAATCTTTGCTGGATGGTATTTAATTCACTTAACGGAATGGCTCCGGCTTGCTTATCAGAACCGTGTATTCCTGAAAATACCAATTCACAGCAGTCCACCCTTAGGTCAGCAGCGTCATCAGCTATCAGGAGGTTGAAGGAACCAAAGCGCACACCTAATATTAAGTTCGGTGATCGTGCTTTCGGAGTATCAGAACCTAAAGCCTGGAATGAACTGCCCCATGACTTAAGAATTATCAAATACTCGTCAGAATTTAGAACTAGGCTGTAAAACTATCATTTCTATACTTAAATTTTCAAGTAAAACTGTGTTCATATGAAGCGACCTGCCAGGTAAGTATGTTTTTCTGCATGTGTTTGTACATAATTAGATAAAGAATTGGAAGTAATATTTGTACAGCACCCGTGAGGTGATTTTTCACAGAAACGGCGCTATACAAGTCATCCAATTTTTATTATTATTACTATTATTAATAATCTTTATTAACGACTTAACATTTCGAATTCAAAGCTAATTTTTACTTTAAGCCGAATAGGATGTTTGGTTTTATAGTGCGAGCCACTAAGATTAAAAAAAAACAAGTAGCCTCAAAATTCTTTACAATTCACTGGTTCGTAGAGTCCTGGAGCACGGATCAATTATTTGGTCTCCACATTATATGACACATAAATAGAATTGAATTCGTTCAGAAGAAATTGTTACGTATCTTGTCATATCGATCGGGAGGTCTCCGTTTACTAAAAGGTTATCAGCAGAAACATGTCGAATTTGAGAGCCTTCATCAAATAAGAATATTAATTCATTTGACAATCCTTTCATTACCAATGTGAAATATTAAGTTGATTAAAGTGGAATAGCTACATATGATATCAGACAGTGTAAGAAAGATAGAAACAAAGCGCCTACTAAATAGTGTATATTCATTGGCTCTTTCAGGGCTAGAACCAAACGGTACTAGGTTCAAACGCTTGTCTCTGTACAGAAAAGGATGGTCCGTTTGATGGATTCGCCTATCTTAAAAAGGGATTGTAATCTTTGGAGCACAGGCGTCAGGTGGGAATGCTATCCTTGTTCTACCGGTATTTTAATGGAAGAAGCTCTGAGGAATTAGCGTCATTGATCCCTTCGACACAGTTGCACAGTCGGGAAACACGCCAAACGTGCGCCCAACATTTGAACAGGGTTGACATTTGAGAACGGATTGCTCTTGTTCTTGTTCAACAGCTCGGCTGTGGAATAATCTATCGGCATCTGTGTTTATTCCGTCATACAACACGGGTCTCTTAAAGACCCATGTTTTCACTCCTTCCTATACTCTAAAAGACCCTCTACACAGCGTACTCAGATATGATATAGGCTTTGAGAGAAATTATTTCCCTTAGAGACTCCTTTGTGGAGTTTCCGCAAAATTAAAAAAAAACATTGTTCTATATTCAGTGGTAAGAACAGTTCTGAATTCGGGTAATTTATTCTGAACAAAAAAATGTTATATGAAGCTAAATTAATTACTTAGGCATTTCTCAAAAACGTATTTCAGCACTAGCAAGTAATCTATTTAATATATATTTCAATACCCACAATAGCACCATGAAAATAGACTTTTTTTACTTATTATGTACAAACAGATATAGAAACATACTTACCTGGCAGGTCACTCCAGATTAAAACGTTCAATTATAAAGTTTTCGCTTGGGAAGATATGATATTCCACCCACAGGACACACTATTAGAAAACACTGCACATAGCATGATACTGCAGTTACTGTTTAAATCCTATTCAAAATAAATATTATATTCATCAGATGATTATTGGCAAACGAAGAGTAGGTATTTATTTGAAACGTTAGTTTATTTGAGATTTTCGATATTAGTTATTTAAGGTTACAAATATTTATAATTATTTACAAGGTGGCAGACTATGTAAATTTTCAAAAATTTTCCTTAATTACTTTTGGTTCCCATTCCTGACTCCCCACCCAAATACATTATAAATACAGTATGAATAATATTTTTTTTCGGTCTATTTATATAAGTACGATTTAGTGTGTGATGAGTTGAATCATTGGACGAGGTATGTCAAATTGATCCATTTTATAAAATAGGCCGTAATGCCATACTTTATCAAAGGAATAGCATCTATTTATACCGCCAGGCACTATACCGAGCGCGAAGTTGTTTTTTCGCGCCGCTAGTCGCACCCTCCCCCCCCCTGTGTGGAATAGCGCTGCGAAAGTTTATCTGACAACACCTGACTCCCTCGCACCACTGTCTCTCTCTCTCTCTCGATTTATTTGTCATTATAAGAACAGCCGTAGCGGGGACATCCCTCCACTTGCACAATATGTTTCAGAGGTTGCACAAAATGTTTGGCTAGTGGGGCCCGGACCAGTTATGCAATTGAACTATTTATTTTTTGCTGGTCCCGGCCCTGTAACTTACCGATAATGTATAAAATTAATTTTTTCTAGACACAATACAATTTTATTCATTAAAAAACCCTATAGCCTTTTACACCTGGATAACACTTTTCTAGCTGGGTAAACAATAAAAAGGACCTGTTGAATATAGCTAACCATCTAATAGACGATCACCATTCATTTAATAAAGACACAGATGTTACAATATTACATGTGTGCAATAAGGGTAAAAAATTAGATCAATTAGAATTATTAGAAATTAATCGATTAATAAGCAAAGTAGAAGAAAAGTACGTAATGAATAATCAATTAGAGAAAAAGGCTGACTCTCTTCTAATATATCCATTATAGTGTAACCTTAATTAATTATATGCAGCAATAGTATATAAGCATGAATGTAAATAGAAAGCACATATAAAATACCAGGGTAAAATGTAACTGGGAATTTTGTCGCAGACAAATCTAAGAAATCTAAGAAGGATATTACCCTGATGTGTATCTATTATAACATAATAAAATATTTTAAAGACCCAAAAAAAATGTTCCTGGTTCATGCAGCCATAGGACAAAAACTGCTATAAAATTCATCTTAGCAAACAAGACGGAAATCACAGGGAAATAACTAAACTAGAAAGAACCATCCGTTCAAATAAAAGCTGACACGAATGCCATTATATAATTTAAAAAAAACTATATATTCAGTAAATAAACACAATGTAATCCGTCTTCCAGAGGGAAATAAACCAACCTTTTAAAAACAAGTTTTTAAAAACATAATAGTAAATAGTGCCGTCAGCAACAAAACAAATATCAAGTCATAAATAAAAAAGAGTACTAGAAAACAGGAAAACTCACTCCCGCCATCGATGCTGTACGAGGTGTGTTCAAAAGAAAGGTGAATTTCAATTTTTTTCGAAAGGTATTTATTTATTCATCAACATCCATTTTCTCTCCTTCAAAGAAATCCCCCTCAGATATAATGCACTTATGCCAGCGCTTCTTCCAATCCTCGGAGCACTTCTGGAATGCGCAAATTGTGGCAAAATGCTTTCCTTTCATTGGTCTCTTGTACCAACATAACGAAAAAGAAAATCGATAATCGAATGTACACAGCTCGCGAAAATTCAAAATTCACCTTTTCTTTTGAACACACCTCATATATACCATAGGTTTAGTATTCATTGTGCCAGTATGACGATGCCCGTGATAGGCTGAAACCGGTTCGGTCGAAAATAAATAAGTGGAAAAAAGTTACAAAGGTTTTTAAATAAAAAAAAATCATTTCAGTATGTAAATACTAATAATAATGACATTCATTGATTTGTATTTGATATGATATCACACATTATATCATTCACGGAGTGTTATGAACTGTTACACCTTTTTCTAAATTTGTCGCGAATATTGCAAAATGCAGTATGTACATACTAATAATAATAACACTTATTTATTTGATTTTTTTTTTAAATGTAAGAAAACTTTCACTTACCAACTAGGAACAGATCCCTTTTTAGGACACTCATATGGACAAGTTTAGTTCATACGAAGTGCCAAAATACATTATATTGTAGGAAAAATAGGTAGTATTGATACAGTATAACTAGAAAATGTATAAACGTGGTAAACATACTGAAAATGGAAAATTATAGACCTCTTCGCATTACTACCAGCCTTGAAAAATAAAGAAAAATTATGAATAAATTAATCAATTAATTACCTTGAAACATTTACAATTATTTACCAACAAATGGCTTCCAAAGAGAAAAAGATACTGAAAAACTACTGCAAGAATTTCCAATTTATTATTATCGAATATTCCATCATAACAAATGGTAATTCGCATGGTAGTGTCTGTTTCCAATATGTTTCCAGTAATTTGCTAAAATGGTGACGCTCGATTTGCCAATTTAATCAGACCGTTTACTTTAAAACTCGAATTAAACTTTGAAGTCAAAATAGTAAAGTTTTGTTCTAGCACTCGGTTAAAACTGGCTACTTCTGTCCATCTTACCTCACCAGTCCGTGTGTACTTTCATAGCTGCTCTAAAACTAGTAACTTTACTCTCTCCCGGGACGTCCGCGTCAGTTGCTCAACTTCGTACTCAACTGCACCATATATTGGCGGATTTACCGTCGTATGGGTTCGTCAACCAACAAACTGCTGTATGGCCGAACACTAAAGTGGCCCCTGGGATTGGCCCTTTTCGTTTTCGCATTACGAATAACCTTCATTACTAAATGAATTAAAAATTACTTTGTATTCAACACTTTGTTAATATATATCAACACGTTTCGAAAGCGATGCTTTCCTCATGAGGAATATAGACGTTTTGATATATTATGATAATAAATTACAAAAACGTGCCACGTTTAAATTAACCAACATGACTACAGCGTAGGCTTTTTCTAAATTTCATTTTGGAGAAGACTTTGAGGACGTCTCAGGAAGATGTTACGTATTCAAGTGAACCGAACACTTAAGTCGGGTATTCAGACAAGTGAACACGAGACGAAAAAAATTATGAATGTGATTAAGAGGAACGGATTCCGCGACCTTTTTCATAGAAAACAAAATTTTGGATTTTAGGCCAAAATTCTCTCCCAAACTGAATGATCATTTTTTTAATCAAAAGGTATAGCAAATATGTAGTACGGATTAGAAGTATTTTTTGGTTTGTTTTTGTTTTAAATTATGAAATATATGCCATTAAATAAATAGATTTTTCACGATTTTAGAGACAACTTTAGCAATTATTTGGAGGTTAATGGTCGTAGAGTTTTTTTTAAGTTACCCGTCAATTATAAAAATATAATAAATTACAAAATTAAAAACTAAAAAGTAGTGAAATCAGCACTATGATGTGCTTAAATTTAAATTAAAACGAATAATTTACTTTGGAACTCAAATTTGCAGTACGTAATTTAAAATGCAACCAGAAAAAACTTTTTTGAAGGTGTTTTGTTTTTCTTTAAATTTTATTTTATGTTATCATATTTACATAGCAAATATGATAAATAAAAACAAAATACCATTAACCCGCAAATAATTTCCGAAGTTGCTTCTAAAATCATGAAAAATTGATTTCTTTAATGGCCTACATATATTTCATAATTTAAAACAAAACAAACAAAAATTTAAATTGAAAAGAAAGATCATTCAGTTTGGGTGGGTATTTTGGCCTCAATCCAAAATTAAGTTTTATATGAAACAGGCTGCGCAGCCGTTCCTCTTAAAGCTAGGGGCGTGTGCCAAGACAGAGATGTGTTCCAACTTATACGTCTATTCCCGTAGTGAAAACGTCTGATAATTTATTGGTTTGTTCAATATCAATAGATATATAAAAATGAAGAAATCTTTTTTTTTTAATTTGATATCAACATCAAAAAAATTAAGGAAAAAAACCAAATCTGTGTAATATTTGATTGCTTAGAAAGAGAAAACAAGTGGACTAATTGAAGATATAAAATGGAAAATTTGTCAACATTTCCTACTTCCTAATACGAGATTTTTTTTGTACAATTTCTCCGAACAGGAGGTCGTCAACAGAGTGTCATAATCCAAGTATTTTTTGTTAAAAATTCATCTTTTTTAAACTGAGAACATTTCAAGAAAACTTCGGTTTGGAATATAATATGAATGCAATATTGATACAAACCCATAGCTTAGGTAACCCAAAGGTTATCCATCATGATTTAGGTATTTCATTTGTATATTTATGGCCATTAACATTTTCAGGATTTAAAAGTGTAAATACAACCTTCACAAAAAATAAATAGTTTCACGAAACAATTAAAAAGCATAAAAACATACATAGAGTGTGCATAAAAAGTATTGATTATAAAATTTTATAGGATTAAAAATTATAAATCATAAAAATAAAAAAAATTACGTAATGAAGCCCTTCATTTTTTTTATTATTAATGATTTTAAGATGAATAGTAAATGAGAGTTTAGTATCGAACGTTATTCCGAGTACTCCTATTTCTGGTAAAGATAATACGCTACGGTTGTTTAGTGTACTCGTATAATGCAATAACAATTTATGCCGGATGGTATTTAAGTCACTTAACGGAATGGCACCGGCTTACATATCATAACTGTGTATTCCTGAAAATATCAATTCACGGCAGTCCACCCTTAGGTCAGCAGCGTCATCAGCTATCGGAAGGTTGGAGGAATACTGAGTTCGGTGATCGTGCTTTCGGAGTATCAAGACCAAAAGCCTGGAATGAACTGCCGCATGACTTAAGAAGGATCAAATACTCGACAGAATTCAGAAATAAACTTAAAACTCATATTTTCAGACAATCATATCCATAAATTGAAGAAAGACACACGTAAATTGCTCAGCCAGGCTATCTGGTTAGTGCTTACCTAAAGTCACTTATAGAGTAAGTAAAAAATTAAAGCATCGGTGCGCAAATGCGTCCACAGCCCGCAGAACTGTATATAACTAAACGTATAAAAAATTGTTATTATCTATTAAAAACTTCTTACATTATAAATATTATCCAGTCCTAACAATTAAAATCTTCTAATAAATGTAACATCAATGGAAAAGAGAATAAAATAGCAACTGTAAAAATCATATAATCGCTAAGTTTAAATTTTCCAATAATATTGTGTTCATTTGGAGCGATCTACCAGGTGAGCATTTATTTGTTTGTACATAATTAGATAAAGAATAGGAAGTAATATTTGTACAGCGCCCTTGAGGTGATTTTTCACAAAAAATGGCTCTACACAAATCATCCAATTGTTATTAACATTATAACTATAATTGATAGGATGTTTTAATCTGAAAAAAATCATTATTAAAAAAAAAATTTGTATGTCATGTGTGAGTCTGTTAACGATTCATGTGTTGCTGTGTATATATATAAATATATATATAACTTTTAAATATGATTCTTGCACTAGGTGTTCGATTTGATCTCGGCGATCAAAGAAGCACGAGAGATGTATACAATAGTCCTGACCCAACATAGAATATTAAAATACATAGCTCACATATAATATAATAAATTACCTAACGATATTAAAAATGCAAGCCAACGTGAAAGGTTTCAAAGTAAGATGCTTAAACTGTATTATTTGAAAGAATACCTTAAGGATTAATGCTGTAATTTGTCTCTGTAATAAGTATAACTATATCATGTACCAGTGATGTGTTTCTACATAATAAGTGTCTCTGTATACTTATAATATAATGTACCAGTGATATGTCTTTATTGAAAATGCAAATTATGTGTTGTAAAATTTGTTAATGTACTGTGAATGTTAATTAAGTATCTTAAATATTAAGTTTGTTTGTTTCTAAGAACTGTACTGCAGGTTGTGCATGTGATCCCACAACGAGTTTCTTAACTGTTGGAAATACAATGTAAAGTATTGTATACATTTTAATGAAAAAAAAAAAGAAAATTAGACAATGTTTGATGTGCACTTACCATCCAGTTATTTCATAATGTTCAAGTATAGTTGGCATTCCAGTATAACGGACCCGAGGGGAAAACATTTATTTTTCATCGAGACTTCAATAAAAATATTTCAATTCTACAGTCCATTCATATCTTAACACGTACCGGCACCGCCTTTTCTGAAGAATACTCCTCATGGCTCGTGGCGCTTCCGGGGAGCATTCTCACTGAAAATTGAAATTCTCTACACAGCTCCGAGGCGTATTTCATGAATAGGGTTTTTCATGATCCGTGACATGAAACTGTCGAGCGTTTCGTAAGGAATGTATGTATGTATATTTTAGAGCTGTTTAAAGAGTGTTGCGAAATCCAGAAATGGTTACGAACACAAGAGCATAACGAAGTGGAAACATTTTCCGATACGCTTTTAGAGATAACATATCCCCAAAAACGATTGATTTTTATTAATTGCTTTCGTCTTTAATTCGTACATCACCATTAATTTTTTTTTAGATTAATGTAACATAATCTTAGTAATATCATTATTAAGTTCTGGATAGTTCTCAAAAAATTCTCATAAAGGTATCCACCAATATACGTGGGAAAGACGAAATGAGAGGTCAATGATTGATTTTGTAGTAATTGACTCTAGGTTGAGATCCGTCACCGCTGAGGTGGAAACCGACCATTTCCAGGTTGTATCGAGGGTAAACCTCTTCCGCGGCTGGCGCACTAAAGTGAAAATGGTGTCGACCCCCAACTAGAGTCAAAATAGAAAACTACGAAACGATAATGTAAGAAGTAAGTATAAAAATTGTGTAGAGATGAGACTGAATGATGAGGAATGTCTAAGCATAGACGAAACATGGGATCACATAAAGATGCGCCTCTGTGAATCTGTTAGAGAGGTAAGTGGAATAAGTACGCAAGGTAGGAAGGAAGGTGATACATGGTGGGATGATGAGATTAAAGCACTTCTCTCAGAGAAGAAGAAAGCGTGGTTATGTCTGATAGTGACTGGCAGTGCTTCTAGCGAAGAGAGGGGTAGAGCGAAAGAAGTTTACAAGGGATGCAAGAAAAGAGTACGTGATGGAGTGAAAAAACGAAAGAAATGCCTGGAAGAGGAAGAGGGGATCAAAATGACAAACCACTTCCAAGAAAACATTAAACTGTTTTGGAAGAAGGTCAAAAGGTCCCGGAATGGTCCAGAAAGCGGATGTGTGAAAGTGATAAAATCGAAAGATGGAAAAATGTTGACGAATGAGAATGAAATAAAAGAGAGATGGATACTTTGAAGAGGTCTTCGAAAGCAACCCGAGTGATAGTGATTCGAGTGGCGAGTCAGGTATGAATGAAGATGGGGTTAATGTTCCTAAAATTAACATTGATGAAATTAAAATATCAATCAAATGTATGAAGAATGGTAAGGCTGATGGTTTCGACAATATTGCTTCTGAATACTTTAAAGGAGATAGCCGTATAATTCGCACATGGTTATGCAAACTTTTCAACCAGTGTTTAGATGAGGGTTATACCCCATTAGATTGGAGAAGGGTTATGATCATGCCTCTATACAAAGGTAAAGGGTCACGAAATCACAGGGCTGTTAGCCTGCTAAGTTCAGTTGGAAAGCTATATGGTAGGATATTGATTGAAAGGGTACAAATGAAAACAAAGGATAAAATATGGGATGTGCAAGGTGCATTTATCAGTGGAAAGAGTGCATGAATCAGATTTTCTCGTTGCGTGTGCTCACAGAGAAGTTTCTGGCAAAAAAACAGAAACTTTTATGTGCTTTTGTAGATCTACAAAAAGCATACGACCGAGTTGACAGAAAAAAGTTATGGATGGTGTTGTCCATGTATGGAGTGAATACAAATCTTATTAAAGCAATCGCATCTCTGTACGAAGGAAGCGTTGCGTGTGTCCTAGCAATAGGTGATTTTACGGGGTGGTTTGACATCACAAAAGGTGTTAAGTAAGGCTGCGTGATGTCACCGTGGTTGTTCAATCTATATATGGATAATTGTATCCAAGAATTCAAAGAGGTCGGCTTGGGCGCGAAAATGAGTAGTCTTTAAGTATGTTGCCTGTTGTATGCTGATGATGCGGTGCTGATTGCTAACAATATGGAAGATCTGCAGTCCATCGTATCTAGGATGAACGATGTATGTATGAAGAATGAGCTAATGATGAATGTAAGTATCACCAAAGTCATGGTGTTTGCAAGAGAGAGTACGAAAATAGAGTGCAATATAGTTGTGAATGATAAATATTTGGAGCACGTCGATGAGTTTGTGTATTTGGGAAGTATGTTTACGAGAGATGGAACGACTGATAGGGACATTGAAAGAAGGGTGAAAGCAGGAAACTCCATTAAAGGAGGACTGAACGCGGTTGGCGCAAACAAAAAGTCGTCCAAAGAAGCGAAGCTAGCAGTCCACAATGGAGTGCTGATACAAATCCTGATGTATGGCAGTGAGGCATGGAACTGGCAGAGGAAGGATGAAAGTAGACTGAATGCTGTAGAAATGAGATCTCTGAGACGAATGTGTAGCAAAACTATGTATGATCGTGTGAAAAATGTTGAGATTCGTAAAGAATGCAAGGCTGAGGTAAGTGTAGTGAGCAAGATCAAGAAAGGGACGCTTAGATGGTTTGCGCAAGTAGAGCGAATGAACGAAGAGAGGTGTGTAAGGAGAATATATGACGCGAATGTGAATGGAAGAAGAAGCCGTCCCCGGGGACGTCCGAGGAAGACATGGCACGATCAAGTAAATCAAATACTTGAGTAGTGCCATGTCAGAAGTCGGAATAACAGAAGAGAATGTATGAGATGTTGTATGAAAGTGAATGAAGCAAGAAGTATATTCCAAGATCGAGTTCTTTGGCGGTCCGTCCTCTCTGCCTACCCCTGTGAAAAAACGGCGTGTTGATTAGTTATTTAGTTAGTTCTGGAAGTATTTCAGTTTTTTATTATTGTGACAGCTGTTTCAGCGTTCAAGGCCATTTGGAAGTGGATGGTGGTAAAAAAATGATGTTAGTGATCAACACTAAATTTATTTTATAAACCAAAACCATTTGTATTCTATGTGGTTTTGGATAAATGCAGTTAATTTTGTTATTCATTTACTCATAATTTTTTTTATTTATTAATTTTTAACGCCCCGATGGGCTTATACATATTTTAATATTTAAATGATTTTCCGTACAGAAAGAAAAAAAATAATTTTAGTAAACAAAACAAGAACATGGTACATAGTAGGGGTTAGGTTAGGTTTTTATTTGTTTTTTTTTCCTTTGAGTGTTCTATTTTTTACCTTGTCTATTATTTGTCAAGGTTTATTTAAGCTATTTGATTTTCCTATGTGAGATCTCGATTTGATTTTTTCATGTATGTTGGGATAAGTAAAGGGTCATCCAAATTTATGATGTGGAGAGGGGTTAATCGGACTGTCTAACATGGGCTACCAACTACTCCAACATTTGTTTAACAGCATGAGGGAACCATGTAAAACCTCAGCCGGAACAGTATTGTGAATCTGAAAGAAATGTAGACGTTCTGTTAAGATGATAATTGATTACCCTCTTAGCGGAGCCATTTTTTGTAAGATAGGAAGTGTTCTTTGGCGTTTTTTTTTTTTTTTTTGTATAAGGCAATTCACCCTAAGGAGAGTGCTATGTGCCATTAAAATTAAGAAAATGTTTGTATTTTTATGTAAAATCTATAAGAGAATAGGAGATCTCAAATATTGAAGTCATTCAAGTCTATGAACTTATATAGAACTGAGAAAATGCGAGAATTATTGAGAGACAGTAAATATGGGATATTAAGGGGAGATTGGTGGGTGATTTTAAGAAGTAAACGATAAATGCCTTTGAAGGACGAACGATTTTTACAATTAAAGAATACATGGTCAAGGGTCTCATTTTCCACGCCGCACTGGCAGAGGGGACTATCTAGGACATGGATTTTAAACAAATGTGATGCTATAGAACAGTGACCAATTCTCATTCTTGAGATACAGGAAATAAATCTTTTGGATTTTTTCTTGCCGTGGAACCAAGGTTTACATGGGATGTGGTTTTGTATTCCAGCGTAAAAAGCACCAGTTCGGGTTTTCGAATTAGCCCAATTTTCTTCCCAGGAGTGAATCATGTTGGATTTAAGAGTAGGGATGACGTCAGAGATAGGAATTCTAAAATCTAAGGGATAAGAGCCGGAAATTGTTCCAAGTTTAGCGAGAGAATCGGCTTTCTCGTTACCCTCAATTCCTAAATGCCCAGGGACCCAAACCAATATTGTCTCGAAATTTGAATCATTTAATGATTTGAAGGTGTTTTTTATATTACAAATAATATAGTCTTCTGGATAATGGTTGATATTTGAGGAAATTTTCAATACTGCGCTTAGAGAGTCAGTGCACAGTAAGGCTCGACGGATATTGAGACGCTGGATTTGAATTAAAGCTTGTTCAATTGCGAAGCATTCTGCAGTAAAAATAGAAATTTCTTTAGGTAATTTATAAGACAGATCTAAATTGAATTCGGGAATATGAACCGCAGCTCCACAATCTTTGTTATCAGACTTAGAACCATCTGTATAAATAAGTGAAAAACCGGGGAACTTGGAAGATATAATGTTTTTAAAATTTTCCTCAACGTTTTGATTAGATGAAGTTAAAATGTTAGTCCGAAAGTCAGAAGTTATTACGGAGGGGAAAAAATTGATAGAATCATATGGGATAGTGAAGATGGGGAGGATAGGATCTTTTTGTAGATTTTGGAGGGAAGAAGACAGTGATTTGTATGAAAGAAAACTTTTTAGAAGGAGAGGAAATCGATTATTATCTGTCAATCTTTTGCCGTTGTTTAAATTATTGAACAAATGATCAAGGCTTTGTTCTAAAGAATGACGCGATATAGAAAAAGATTTCAAAATATATTTATCAGCCAGAAATTGTCTTCTCAAAAATAAGGGGGGATCAACATATTCTACCTGGAGAGAATTAATTGGAGAAGATTTCATCGCTCCAATAATCATTCTGAGCGCTTTGGATTGAATTCTTTCAAGTTTTTTATCCAAATATTTAGGGAGAGGATCGAAAAGAAATGTACCATAATCCAAATGGCTTCGCACTAGGGAACTATACATTAATTTAAGAGTAGTAGGATGAGATCCCCACCACACTCTGGAAACAGCACGCATCATATTAAGCCCTTTTTCACACTTAGCCGAAATATTCTGAATATGTGGGAGCCAGGAAAGTTTGTGATCTAAAAGTATCCCAAGAAATTTAATTTGCTTAACGATTTGGAGAGGGATATTATCAAAACAGACCGAAAAAGGGGGTATTTTTCTTTTGCGCGTAAAAGCCACTACCTTTGTTTTAGAGGTAGCTAAATTCATTCCATTTGTCAACAACCACTCTTTAATATTATGTAAAGCCAAATTTAATTCCTTAACAGCGTGGGTTAGATTTTTGTGAGTTAAATATATGAGGAAATCATCAGCAAAATAAAGTCGTTTGATAGAAGAAGGGATTACAATGTCTAAATCACTTATATAAATATTAAATAATAATGGACTGATTACGGACCCCTGAGGTAACCCTTTCCATATTTTGCGATTTATTGTTTTTGAGGAAAAATGAATAATAATGGATCTGTCAGTTAGCAAATTAATAATAAATTGAACTAATTTTAAGGGAATTTTAATTTTTATTAATTTTTCTTTCAATACATTAATTAATACATCGTCGTAAGCTGACGAAAGATCAAGGAATGTGGCCAGAGTGTAAGAATTAAGGGACTGAGAAATACGGATGTCTGTTGTCAACACACTTAAATTGTCCATGGTTGATTTTTTTTTTCCGGAACCCATATTGATTTGGAGAGATAATTCCTTGATTCTCGACAAACCATTCCAATCTGTTCTTTATCAAATGTTCTGCTACTTTCGTTAAACATGACGAAAGAGCAATAGGACGATAAGATGAGATTTCGGATGGATTTTTCCCTGGTTTTAAAATCGGAAGGATTTTTTGAACTTTCCAGACTTCCGGAATAAATCCTGTTTCGAACATGTAATTAACTAGGGATAAGAAATATTCAATCGACATGTCTGAGAATGCTTTAATGCAGCTATATATTATTCCATCGGGGCCAGGAGAAGAGTCTGTAAGGGAAGTGATTACTTGTTTTAATTCACTTATAGAGAAAGGAGAGTCGAGCCAGCTAGAGTGGGATGGATAAGAAATAAAAGAAGGCATTTCGTCACATCTGGCAACTGATGGAGGAGCTATCTTATAAGCGAAATCTTTAATAATTTCTTCTGGAATGTGTTTGGAACGCTGCGGAGCATATGAAGAACCGAATTTTTTTAAATTCGACCATACAGATGACTGGGAAGATTCAGGAGACAAGTTTTCACAGAACTTTCGCCATCCAGACCGCTTTTTATTTTTCAAAATACGTTTGGCTTCTGCCTGTGAGCGTTTAACAGAAAGGAAATTTTCGAGGGACATACATTTACGGAAAATGGAAATTGCTTCTTTTCTGGAGTTAACGACAGCAGTGCATTCTTCATCCCACCATGGAGTCGAATGTTTTATTTTAATGTTAACATTGCGTTTTTGTAGTGTTTTTTCTGCATCTTTTATTACTATATTAGGAAACAATTCACACTGTAAACCGATGTTAACAAGGGAAGACTTAGTTGATTGAACAATGGAGTCTAATTCTAAAGAAAAATTTCTCCAATTCGCGTCTTTCGTTTTAAATTTAAAGTTATTGTTTACCGAAAAGGAATGAGAGGTCGTTAGATGGTGGAAGGTAATTATTATAGGGAAATGGTCACTGGAAAGGGGATCTTTAAGAATGTTCCAAGAACATTTGGGTATCACCGAAGATGAGCAAAGAGATAAATCCACCGCACTTTTCCTATGTTGCGGGGCAGTGAAACGAGTTGGGGACCCGTCGTTTAAAATACATAGATTATAGGTATCCATGAAATCTAATAGATTACGGCCAGAACGGTTTGTTAATTCACTACCCCAAGAGGGAGAATGGGCGTTAAAGTCACCAAGTAACATATACGGGTGACGAATCTGAGACATAAATGATGTCCACTCGTTTTCAACAAAAGTTATAGAGGGAGGGATATATATTGATAATATTGTAATATCATATACAACAGCTGCTACTATTTGAAAATTGTTGGAGAGAGTGTGGAAAATTATTTCTTTAAAAGGGATAGAGTTATGGATAATAAGAGCAGTGCCACCTTTGCCATCCGGTCTATCATGTCTAAGACAATGATAACCAGGGATCTTAAATTGATACGAGGGTTTTAACCACGTTTCGGAGATGGCAGCAACTGAAATGTCATGTTCATCAAGTAACTGTACAAGTTCAATTTTGTTGGAGAATAGACTTCTACTATTCCACTGAAGAATTTTTTTCAGTTTCGGATACATTGGGAAGACAAGAGAGTAGAGATTTAATATAATCGGCAACGTTGGACGGTACATTATTGTTATTTGAAAGAATAGTAATTAAGAGGGTAATTAAAGTTTGAATAAAAGAGGAATTTTCAATCATGACTTTAGGGAAAATATCGTTAGAGGGACAATTTTTTAAGGCATTCCCATTGGGAACCTGAGATTTATTATTCCCATTCGGGTTAAGTAAAAGATCATCATGTTGTTTTTTATCAAAAGAAGGAATAAATTTAGGTTTGGATTTTATTGGTTTAAAAATCGTTTCCCTGTGGGAAGATGATAGAGGAGATTTAGGGGAAGAAAAATGAAAAGGAGAAGGGTTGGACGTTATCTCTGCAAAAGATTTTTTTGAAGGAGGGAATAATTGAGACGCCTGAAAATAGGAAATGTTTTCTGAAGCCATTGATTGCTTGATATTTCTCTGTCTAGATAACTCTGGACAGGCCACACTAACAGCGGTATGGTTGCCCTTACAATTAATGCAAATTGGGTTTTTTGTTGTATTTTGGCATTGTTCAAAAGAGTGATCCTCACCGCAATGGAAGCAGCGAGGAGAGGAACGACAAATTGGTTTTGAGTGACCAAATCGGCAACAGTTGAAACATTGGATTGTCGGGAATCTGTATACTTCAACGGGAAGAGCGTTATAATAAATAAATACTCGGGATGGCAAAGTTTGACCTTCGAAAGTAATAACAACGGATTGAGAAGGTTTCCATATAGTGGTTCCAGTAGATGTATCCTTGAAATTCAAACGACGTACTTTTAAAACTTTAGGAGTTCCTTGGGAATCATTAAGAGCATCAACTATTTCCGTTTCTGAGAGGTCGGTCGGAATACCTCTTACTCGGCCCATTCTGGTTAAATTGAAAGAAGGAATGAAAGATTTGAATTTATTATTTGATAGCGAACCTATTTTTTTAACGAAATCATTAGCTAATGAGGCCGATTTAAACTCTATGGATAGTTTGTATCGGCCTTCCGGTTTGATTGATCCATTTATAATACCAAGGTTATTATGTTTTGAGCTAAAAATAAATTTACCGAAATCCAGGGGATGAATTATTTTTCCCTGTTCAGTCCTTTGGACATTGACAATGAAAGGGGCTGATGCGTTAAGAGAATATGTTAATTCAATAGATTTTTCGACTACAGGAATAGCTTTATTATGGGTTTCATGAGAGATTGGGTCTTCTTTTGATTTAGAAAGAGATTTAATTTTGGGAGGTACATTAAGACAAAGCGAAGGTCGTCGTTTTCGGGAAGGAAGAGTAATTGAAGTCTGAGTATCGTCAGTATCGTAGTCGTCGGAGATATTAAATATGGACTGAGGGTCCGGTGGTCGGTTCTCATCCTCCTCCATATTTAATAAAACGGAAAAAAAAATTAATTAAAAATAAAAATTAAATAATATAAAGTCAATTAGATTGACTGTACACTCGACAATCGTAAATCAAATAGTCAAACAAATATTAAACAAAAATAGAATGTAACAATAATTCTTATCTGTGCGAAGACAGGAAGTCACAAACACCGCGCTGGCTCGAAACAAGTACACACACAACTGTTCACCTTCGCGGTCAGGACGGAACTCCTTCTTTGGCGTTCTTATTCGTGATTCCTTGTATTGGCTATGTTGTAGGTTGATCAGATAGTTATAATGTGAAGCTTTCTGTGATCGTGCTTAATATGATTTAAAGTTAATTTAATATCTTTTGATAATTATTTATTTTATTGAAGATTTTTCGTAGAGGTATAATTTGTATGATATCAGAAATGTCAGTGAAGTTTATATCTCTCCTCTAGCATTCTTTGATTATTTGCCATCTTTCCATCGTGAACATTGGGAAGTCTAGCAACAGATGTTTCACTGTTTGGTCCGACAGTTTGTCACAAGGGCATGCCGGACTATCTTTTAGCTTGAATCTGTGAAGATAAGATAGGTTCGCTCCATGACCGGTAAGGATTTGCGTGAGTTCGAAAGTTGGAATTGTCTTTTTACCAAATTCTTTAGCTTCTGTTATGCTCCTGAAAAATAGCCGTGTTCCATTGCCTGTATCAGAGTTTTTATACCTTTGGTCCCATTCTTCAAGAATTGCCTCCTTTATTTTTAAGTTTTTGTGTCTTGGTTTTTAATGCAGCGTCTTTTCCTAGCTCGTCTGCTCTTTCATTTCCATGGATTCCATTGTGCCCGCGTATCCACAAAAAATTATAGGCAGATCCTCTTTCTCTCAAAAGTTGGGCCGAGCATTGTATATTATAGACCATTGGGTAAGTAGGTGTCCCGGACTCTAGAGCGTGAGCAGCGCTTTGTGAGTCTGTCAAGATATTAACTTTTTCCCAATGCTTGTGCTGTTTGTTGACCCACTCAAGTGCTTGCATTATTTCGAAAAGCTCTGCTTGAAAAACTGAGCAGTAATCAGCCAAGGGCAGTTTTCTTGCTGTAATTTCTCCGCTAGCATTGCACACTGTGTAGGTCGCGCCCACTTTTCTTCCAGTTTTGCTCCCATCTGTGTAAATATCTATTTCGTTTGCTTCAAATGAGTTTCTCTCGTATGTTCCTGGAAAGATGACATTTTCTCCAATTTGTTTGCTTGGGTGAGGTAGATGAGTAACCTTTACAATTCCCTGGTACTTCCTACCATCAGGTAGTTGGTGTAAAGTTCTGTTCCTTTTTGTTTCACCAATGAGTCTGAGTTCTTTGAGTTTTAGGTCCATAGGTGTTAGTCCCCCTATTACCTGCACGGAAGTAAGGGACGTAGTGCGGTAAGCTTTACGTATTCTGATGCCGATGGCCCTTTGGACTCTATCTAGTTTTTTGCGAATATTTTTTCGTTTTGCGTACGTTATTATCGGTTCGACTACTCCTATGTAGATTGTCCTTAATATTTCAGAACTTAGACCCTAAAACATCATCAGCAAATGCTTGTATGCGTACGTTAGAGTCGAATTTAAGATTTAGCAGTTCGTCCAGAACTATGTTCCATAGAATCGGTCCGCAAGCAGATCCTTGTATACAGCCCTTGTTCGAGTGTTTTTGTGCCCCAGCGCCTGCGTAAATTATTTCTACCATTCTGTCCAATAGGTAGTCTTTAAAAACTCTGTATATATTTAGTGGACAGTCTTTTTTGGCTAGTTGCATTTTTAGGTGGGGTCACCACGCGTTGTCGAATGCCCCCTTTATGTCCAGTGATATCAGGCATGCATAAAGTCCTTCTTTATTCGTTTTCTTGATGTGGTTAATAGCATCAAGCATTGCGTCTTCTGTGCTTTTTTGTTGCGTGAACCCGTATTGGTTTGAATTAAGTTTCCCCTTCGTGCTGAAGTGCCAGGTTACTCTCTTGATGAGTAATTTCTCTAGTACCTTGCCAAATACCGGGAGGAGATCTATAGGTCGGTATGAAGAGATATTACCGTAGTCTTCTTTTCCCGGCTTCGGAATTACCTTGATTCTAGCGACCTTCCAAAGGATTGGGAAGCAGCCAATTCTGAGACACGTATTGTATAATGCAGTAAAGATTTCTGGGAGACTTTCGAACGCTTTCTGACAAATGTCGGCTGTAAAGTGATCTCTTCCTGGGGACTTCTTTATATCTATGGATGCAAGTATTTTCCTTATTTCGGTTCTCGTAAACGGGGGGTCAATTTCGCTAAGGCGGTCTTCTTCCTCATTATTCCGAATACGTGTTTGTTTCGCTGTTTCACTGACTGGAGAGTCATTGGGGAAGAAATGATCTAGGAGCGTGGACGCCGTCTCTTGGGCTGACGTTGTGGACCTTGTATTGAATTGTAGCGTTTCTGGTGGTGACTTTTGAGTCGATTTAAGAACTCTAAGTACCGTGGACCAGACTGTATCTTTTCCCTGACTGCTGCAAAGTTCTTTCCAGTTTTGGATTTTTGCTGCAGCAATTTCCTCCTTGTAGTGCTCTCTCAGTTCGAGGTATGCCGGTAGTGTGATCGCATCTCTTCTTGCCGGTCCTGAGTTCATCAGCTTCCTCTTTGCGGCGAGAACTTCTTTCTTCAGCTTTTCCAATTTCTCATTCCACCAGGGGCAGATTTTTTGTCTAGATTTTCTCAGTGGGGGGATCGCCGTTCTGCACGCATCCGATATGGCATCCATGAGGACTGAAACTTGTCTGTTGAGTGTACCAGGTTGATTATTAGACTCAATCAAATGAACTGTTATTCCCTTGCCTTCAACGTTGGATTTTAGTGTCTTGTCGAATTCCATCCAATTTGCCTTACTGGTCTTATATAGGAATGTTGATTTTGGAATTTCTTCCGTAGATGATTTACTGAATTGTGCATTGAAAGTTATTCCATTATGGTCAGACATGGCAGCAATTGTTTTGTCAACTTTCCAGTTCTTAACGAGTTCAATTACGTTCTGGGAACATAAGGTTACATCGATCACGCTACTCAGTAGCGCGTTTTGTCGAAAGGTTTCAAATGTTGGCGTTGTTCCTTCGTTGACGATATGTAGTTGGTTCTGGGCAATAAAGTCACTCAATTTGTCACCTCTATTATCTGTCTTCTTGCTGCCCCACCAAATGCTTTTGGCATTGGCGTCCGCTCCAATGATGATTTTCTTGTTGTTCGTGTCTATTAGCCTGCTCGATTTTTCTAGGCTGACGTCGATATCTTCATTTGGAGGACAATATAAAGATCCTATTATTAGTGGGATTCCCTGGAATTGCGCTTCAATGAATATATTGGAGTTGTCGCTGAATTTGTGGAGGAGGACACAGGTGTCAGCGATATTTTTATTCAATACTATTATTGCCGCCTTGACTGGGTAGTCCACGCTCGGTTTTTGAAAAATGGGTCCATTGTAGGATGATTTATTAATTTTTCCCGTATTTCCTGTATATGGCTCTTAGGTTAGGTTAGGTTAGGTTAGGTTAGGTTAGGTTAGGTTAGGTTAGGTTAGGTTAGGTTAGGTTAGGTTAGGTTAGGTTAGGTTAGGTTTTTTTTTTCCATTGAGTGTTCTATTTTTTACCTTGTCTATTATTTGTCAAGGTTTATTTAAGCTATTTTATATTGATATGTGAGCTATTGATTTGATTTTTGTTTTCGTGTATATTGGGAAGAGTAAAGGGTCATTCAAATTTTGGATATGTGTAGGGGTTAATGGGACTTGTCTAACATGGGCTATTAACTACTCCAACATTTGTTTAACAGCGTGAGGGAACCATGTAAAACCTCAGCCGGAGCAGTATCGTGAATCTGAAAGAAATGTTGACGTTCTGTTAAGATGATAATTGCTTACCCTCTTAACAGAGCCATTTGTAGGATAGGAAGTGTTCTTTGGCGTTCTCAGTCGTGATTTCTTGTCTTGGCTATGTTGTAGTTTGATCAGATAGTTATAATGTGAAGATTTCTTTGATCGTGCTTGATATGATTTTAAGTTAATTTAATGTCTTTTGATAATTATTTATTTTGTTCCTTAATTTTACTTATGATGTTTTTTGCAAACTTAATGAAGATTTTTCGGAGAGGTATGATTTGTATGACATCAGAAATGTCAGTGAAGTTTATATCTCTCCTCTGGCATTCTTTGGTTATTTGCCATCTTTCCGTCGTGAACATTGGGCAGTCTAGCAACAGATGTTTCAGTGTTTGGTCCGTTAGTTTGTCACATGGGCATGCCGGACTATCTTTTAGCTTGAATCTGTGAAGATAGGATTGGTTCGCTCCATGGCCGGTAAGGATTTGCGTGAGTTCGAAAGTTGGAGTTGTCTTTTTACCAAACTCTTTGGCTTCTGTTATGCTCCTGAAAAATATCCGTGTTCCTTTGCCCGTATCAGAGTTTTTATACCTTTGGTCCCATTCTTCAAGAATTGACTCCTTTATTTTAAACTTTGCGTAGCTCAGTGGGAATTCTGAATAGAGTTTTTGAGTCTTGGTTTTTAATGCAGCGTCTTTTGCTAGCTCGTCTGCTCTTTCATTTCCATAGATTCCATTGTGCCGGCGTATCCACAAAAATTTACAGGCAGATCCTCTTTCTCTCAAAAGTTGGGCCGAACATTGTATATTGTAGACCATTGGGTTAGTAGGTGTCCCGGACTCTAGAGCGTGAGCTGCGCTCTGTGAATCTGTCAAGACATTAACTTTTTCCCAATGCTTTTGCTGTTTTTTGACCCACTCGAGTGCTTGCATTATTGCGAAAAGCTCTGCTTGAAAAACTGAGCAGTAATCAATCAGCCAATGGCAATTTTCTTGCTGTAATTTCTCCGCTAGCGTTGAACACTGTGTAGGCCGCGCCCACTTTTCCTCCAGTTTTGTTTCCATCTGTGTAAATATCAATTTCGTTCGCTTCAAATGAGTTTCTCTCGTATGTTCCTGGAAAGATGACATTTTCACCAATTTGTTTGCTCGGGTGAGGTAGTTGAGTAACCTTTACAATTCCCTGGTACTTCCTATCATCAGGAAGTAGATGAAAAGTTCTGTTCCTTTTTGTTTCGCCGATGAGTCTGAGTTCTTTGAGTTTTAGGTCCATAGGTGTTAGTCCTCCTATTGCCTGCACTGAAGTAAGGGACGTAGTTCGGTAAGCTTTACATATTCTGATTCCGATGGCCCTTTGGACTCTATCCAGTTTTTTGCGTATATTTTTCCGTTTTGCAGCTATTGCCCATACCGTCGCGGCGTACGTTATTATCGGTTCGACTACTCCTATGTAGATTGTTCTTAATATTTCAGAACTCAGACCCCACGTAGGTTTTGCCATAAATGCAAGTTTCTTGGTTATATTGACAGCTTTTTGGCATACCATGTCCACGTGCTTGCTCCAATTTAACTTATCGTCTATGACGATCCCTCGAATATTGCAATCCCGAGAGAGTGGCACAATTTTACCGTTCATCACAATGTTTGGTGGAAGTGTTTTCCTTTCACTAAAGAATAGTGATTTGTTTTTTCCTCAGGGAATTGCAGTTTCACTTTTTCTCCTCAGTCTGTTATTAAGGAGAGAGTATCTTTAATAATTTTTTTGTATTTCTGCCATGTCTTCATGAGTTATTATAACTAAAACGTCGTCAGCAAATGCTTGTATGCGTACTTTAGAGTCGAATTTGAGATTTAGTAGTTCGTCCAGAACTATGTTCCATAGAATCGGTCCGCAAGCAGATCCTTGTATACAGCCCTTGTTCGAGTGTTTTTGTGCCCAAGCGCCTGCGTAAATTATTTCTACCATTCTGTCCGACAGGTAGTCTTTAAAAACTCTGTATATATTTAGTGGACAGTCTTTTTTGGCTAGTTGCATTTTTAGGTGGGGCCACCACGCGTTGTCGAATGCCCCCTTTATGTCCAGTGATATCGGGCATGCATAAAGTCCTTCTTTATTCGCTTTCTTGATGTGGTTAACAGCATCAAGCACTGCGTCTTCTGTGCTTTTTTGTTGCGTGAACCCGTATTGGTTTGAATTAAGTTTACCCTTCGTGCTGAAGTGCCAGGTTACTCTCTTGATGAGCAATTTCTCTAGTACCTTGCCAAATACCGGGAGAAGACCTATAGGTCGGTATGAAGAGATATTACCATAGTCTTCTTTTCCCGGCTTCGGAATTACCTTGATTCTAGCGACCTTCCAAAGGATTGGGAAGCAGCCAATTCTGAGACACGTATTGTATAATGCAGTAAAGATTTCTGGGAGACTTTCGAACGCTTTCTGACAAATGTCGGCTGTAAAGTGATCTCTTCCTGGGGACTTCTTTATATCTATGGAT
This sequence comes from Halesus radiatus, assembly GCA_022606495.2. Lineage (NCBI taxonomy): Eukaryota > Metazoa > Arthropoda > Insecta > Trichoptera > Limnephilidae > Halesus > Halesus radiatus. The sequence continues at coordinate 1,363 of JAHDVE020012255.1, read as the reverse complement.
GCAAGTATTTTCCTTATTTCGGTTCTCGTAAACGGGGGGTCAATTTCGCTAAGGCGGTCTTCCTCATTATTCCGAATACGTTTTTGTTTCGCTGTTTCACTGACTGGAGAGTCATCAGGGAAGAAATGATCTAGGAGCGTGGACGCCTTCTCTTGGGCTGACGTTGTGGACCTTGTATTGAATTGTAGCGTTTCTGGTGGTGACTTTTGAGTCGATTTAAGAACTCTAAGTACCGTGGACCAGACTGTATCTTTTCCCTGACTGCTGCAAAATTCTTTCCAGTTTTGGATTTTTGCTGCAGCAATGTCCTCCTTGTAGTGTTCTCTCAGTTCGAGGTATGCCGGTAGTGTGATCGCATCTCTTCTTGCCGGTCCTGAGTTCATCAGCTTCCTCTTTGCGGCGAGAACTTCTTTCTTCAGCTTTTCCAATTTCTCATTCCACCAGGGGCAGATTCTTTGTCTAGATTTTCTCAGTGGGGGGATCGCCGTTCTGCACGCATCCGATATGGCATCCATGAGGACTGAAACTTGTCTGTTGAGTGTACCAGGTTGATTATTACACTCAATCAAATGAACTGTTATTCCCTTGCCTTCAACGTTGGATTTTAGTGTCTTGTCGAATTCCATCCAATTTGCCTTACTGGTCTTATATAGGAATGTTGATTTTGGAATTTCTTCCGTAGATGATTTACTGAATTGTGCATTGAAAGTTATTCCATTATGGTCAGACATGGCAGCAATTGTTTTGTCAACTTTCCAGTTCTTAACGAGTTCAATTACGTTCTGGGAACATAAGGTTACATCGATCACGCTACTCAGTAGCGCGGTTTGTCGAAAGGTTTCAAATGTTGGCGTTGTTCCTTCGTTGACGATATGTAGTTGTTTCTGGGCAATAAAGTCACTCAATTTGTCACCTCTATTATCTGTCTTCTTGCTGCCCCACCAAATGCTTTTGGCATTGGCGTCCGCTCCAATGATGATTTTCTTGTTGTTCGTGTCTATTAGCCTGCTCGATTTTTCTAGGCTGACGTCGATATCTTCATTTGGAGGACAATATAAAGATCCTATTATTAGTGGGATTCCCTGGAATTGCGCTTCAATGAATATATTGGAGTTGTCGCTGAATTTGTGGAGGAGGACACAGGTGTCAGCGATACTTTTATTCAATACTATTATTGCCGCCTTGACTGGGTCGTCCACGCTCGGTTTTTGAAAAATGGGTCCATTGTAGGATGATTTATTACTTTTTCCCGTATTTCCTGTATATGGCTCTTAGGTTAGGTTAGGTTAGGTTAGGTTAGGTTAGGTTAGGTTAGGTTAGGTTAGGTTAGGTTAGGTTAGGTTAGGTTAGGTTAGGTTAGGTT
>JAHDVE020012254.1:0-26466 GCA_022606495.2 Halesus radiatus | reverse complement strand
AATGGAGGACTTAGCCAGCCGAGGAATTGAACTCACGACGTCTGGGTGAGACCCAAAGGCGATGCCAACTCACACTGAGTGGTCAAACAATATTTTTATCATTTTAGTAAGTATGTTTTGGCTACTGAAAAGGGTATTTAGCTCATACGACTTTGTCTGTAATATACAAATATATAAAGGGACACGGAACAACAAACAGGCTATTCATAATGCGACAAGACACGCTACACAAATAGATTGAGAAAATAGAACAAAAACTTTTAAAAGCCCACACGTTTCCTTTATCCAGATATTAGTCTGATTACTGTAACTTGAATGACATCTTAATCATAAATAATAATTCCATTAATTAGTATAATACCTGCTAGGCTGTGTGCGAGATAGCAACGGAGACAGCTGGAGCTTATGAGCCGTGGCCGACTCTAGCAGGACCTGCGCTGATAGTCCAGCTCCGGTGGTCAGGTCTTCCATCGTCAGGACTCCATTGGGACAGCGGGCCGCGTCGTAAGGGGACACGAAGTATGTGAGACGCATCGCATGGCCTAAAATTAGGACAGGTTTGATCAGTATGGTTTTGGAAAGACGGGAAACTAAATGTTGTATTGGTCTTAGATGGTTATACCATAAAGCTGGTGTTTGATTTAAATTCATTAATAACATCTGTATCTTTTTAAAATCTCAAAACGGCACAGGTAAAATATTCATAACCATCATCACGGTGCTACATCTAAATGCCATTTGCCTCCAGTTTCCCGGTCTTCATGTCGGGGCTCTAATCTTCTTCCAAAATCAGTTCGCATCATCCACTTCGTCTTCGTATGGTGGAGGTCATAGTAGGATGCTGAGATTATCCAGACAGTCGACGGCATCGGGAGTCACTTGGTTCAGCACAGATGTGCCATAGGGAAACTGATGAAGGGGAAATTCTTCTACGATGCGTTCTGTTGTTTGAATATGTCCACATTCACAAAGTTCGGAATCCTTTGGGCCCCATTTATGCATCATATACGCACAACGGCTGAGACTGCACCGGATGCGGTTTAATGAGGTTCACGTCTTCCGGGGGAGAGAGAACCCTGGCAATTTAATAGTAGGGTGCACAACAAGGTGGTTGTTTTTCACGTACAAGGTCTATCACTGAGTTCACTGCGACTCTTCTGGGGAGTATCGTGATAGAAGCATTCTTTCGCTTTCAGTCCACAAAGGTTTTCCAATATAGTGGCTCATTTTAATTTTTTTTTTTTTTTTTAACTTCACACTGGAGGCTTCAAGGAAAATAATTTCTCTCAGGGCCTATGTCATCTTTGAGGATGCTGTGTGGAGGGACTTTTTGAGGAGAGGAAGGAGTGAATATGGGTCTTGAAGAGACCCATATTGCAGGAGGGAGGAAGTACAGAGGCCGGCAAATCATTCCACAGCCGGGCTGTTGAACTCAGGAACGAGTCGTAGAAACAACCCATTCTCATGTGATAAATGTCAACCGTGTACAAATGTTTGGCTTTGTTTCCTGACTATGCACCTGCGCCAAAGGGATCGACGACGTCAGTTCCTCAGAGCATCTTTCATTGAAATACTGGTAGAACAAGGATAGCATTCCTACCTAAGATTGTAATCCGTTTGTTAAGATAGGGGAATCTATCAAACAGGCTGCCCGTTTCTGCACAGAGTTAAGGGTTTTTTCAAGTATTTTGGGGCTCCCGACCAGAGGCGGATGCCAAATTCAACAGTGGGGCGCACTTGCGATTTGTAAAAGGTCAGCAGTTGTGTACTACTAAAGTATCTGCAGGCCCTCTACAGTACGCCCAGCTTCTGAGAGGCTGACTTTACTCTGGCTTTGATGGAGCCCCCGTGCCCGAGATGGTCACTCAAAGTTACACCAAGCATATCAATGGAAGGCATGTTGCGAAGATTGCTTCCGTTGAAGGAGACTAGGTTGATCCATATTCTAGCATAGGTCTATTAAATATTAACTACATAGCTATAATGATGAAAACACGTGGGCGTAGAGTAAAATCTTTCATTCTAGGTAACTTTAATTATCGACTATCAAGTTACAACAATCTAGGTATTATGTTTCAAAGCACACAAACAGATTAGTAAGAAATTCGAAATATGCACAGATGTACTTATTTTTTCAAAACGTTTGGTCAAAGTTTACATTTCACCGACAGGCAGAATACATAGACAAGTCACAAAACATAAAAATACTATGGGGTCAATTAATAAGGCAAGAGAACTCCGAAAACTCAATTCAAAACGAGTAAGAGTTAATTCTATGCTAATGCTAATTTCATAAGAATCTCCGTCAATAACAAAATTTATAAAACTAATAATAATAATAATAATAATTATAATATCTTTATTGTAATTAAATTTAACTATAACTAAAAGATATGTATAATATAATAATGTAAGTGTACAGTGGTTTATAAAGTAAAATAGAAAATAATATAATAACAGTTATAGTTGAAGTTTCACATAACCCGACTCACTAGGCTAGCCTGTGTTGAGGCAGTGATTTTGCAAATTATTTTATAGTTTTAAAATACCTGTGAATATAAACTTATATTAAGATATGCTACATAAATCGTTGAATCAATAATTTCGAATTTGGATGAGTGCACCGGTAAATGTCCTGTCATTACTTTTAATCCAATTTTTTACATTGTGTTTGAATATTTTTTGTCAATCAGATTTTTTTTATGCTAACCGGAAGAATGTTGTAAGTTCTTGTCGCAAAGTACCTAAAATTTCGTTGCCCAAAAGTAGTATGAATTACAGGAATTTGGAGTAAATCTTTGTTGGCATTTCTAGTGATACGAGTGTTTAATCTTTTTTCATAGTATTTACTTTTGTTTGAATAAAGATTAGTGAGGATTGTTTTAGCATAAATCTGCCGAACGTCAAGTTAAAGATTAAGTTAGAGTCTGTAATTAGAGGTAGCTTAAGGATTATTTTTATAATCGTTTTCTGTGCCTTTATGATTGGGTCTAGTACAGATGAAGTACCACCTCCCCATGCTATGATACCATACTCAATAATAGATTGACAGACCGCAAAATAAATCATTTTCAAGTGTTGTGAGTCGAGAAACTGGGATGACTTCGCTGGGCAGGACATGTAGCAAGGATGGAAGACAGCTGACTAACAAAGATGCTTGTTTATAATAAACTTGTAGAGTGACGGAGTGTTGGCAGACCTGAACCATATATTAAATGATAATACTTCCAGTTCTTGACATTTGATGGCAACAAGCTACAGTAGCGTCCTCTAGTGGCCCGAGTTGTATGAAATGGTTTTTTCATACATTTTAAAAGATTTTCTGTGAAATATATTCTCACTAAATTATAGAAATCGAAAATTAAAAAAAAAAAAAATATTATCTGACCTACATATGACTTTACTACTTTTTTGCTAAAAAATGAAAGAATATTAAAGAGGCTATTAGGTTTGTACTAACATTTATAAGCCTCGTCGAATAAAATACTTATTTAACTGCGAGAAATTTTATTTAATTTCTTATTTTACGCTACGTAATCTTGTAATAAAATATAATGGACGCCAAAATACTGGCAACATGCTGCACTACCGCCTTTCGTGGCCCAGGCTATAGCGCTTCCATATTGTATTGCCATTGTAATAAATATTTTATTTTCTTTGTAAACAATTTAGGCAGTGGGTGAGCAGCAAGGCTTTAAATGCTAATACAATCCTAACAGTCACTTTTAAAAAAATATACATACACGAGCAACAAAGTGAGTAAAATCATATATACGTTATTTCACAGAAAATCTATTAAAATATATGGAAAAACCCAATTTCGCCAACTCGCGCCGCTAGGGGCTCTGGTGTAGCATGTTGCCACCTCAATGTATGGTAAATGTCAGGAGCTGGGGGTATTATTATATTTCTCCGGATTTTCCTGAACTAAGGTGAAGGGATAGCATAGAGGCGAATACCACACTCTTGGAGACAAGGAGCTGGAGGGAGACGACAAAAAAAAAGAGGGGTGGGTTTCCTAGAGGCGGCCAGGACTCTCCAAGGCTTGTAGTGTTGAAAATTAAGATGAATCTATGAGGGTGTCGCCTACAGTGTTGGGATAAAGATGGCCAGTTAGTTCTATATTGGGAGTGGAAAATACTCACAATATTACCCTGGTGAGATAATAATAATTGGTTTTATTTATTGTTTCTTTACATTGTTAGAATTTTTAACCTCACTAGGATAAGCCTATGTTGAGGTTAATAATTTTACAAAATAAAAAGATTACTTCCATGTTGTTTTCGTGAGAAAATCATCTCAAGGGCGCTTTGCAACTAATTTACTTAACCTATACCTTAAGAGTTACAACTAATATTTTACAGCTAGGATTTACCACTAGTGGCTTATAACTAAGATTTATAATTAACGACTTACAACTAAGACTTATAGCTAGCAACTAACTGCTGAAACTAAGTAGTGACTCACACCTAAGACTTATAACTAGTGACTTAAAACTAATAGATATTTATGGGCAAGTGGGTAAATTCACAACACTGCTATGACTTAAAATTATGACTTATAGGCCCTTTCACACGAGCGGGTGGCCCGATACTAAAAAAGGCATGTCGTCGATAGGTTCGACCATCCGGTCCTTTCCTAAAGTCAAGCCTACCAACTTTAGGAAAGGACGAAATGGTCGAACCTTTTGACACTATGGTTTTCTTAGTATTGGACCGCCCGCTCGTGTGGAAAGCCTATTAAAACTAGAGACCTATAACCGACATACATATTAACTTCTTTTATCTTTTTATTAAAGAAGACAAATATTTCTTGTATTTTTTCGGCATTCACTATATAGCATTTTCTGGACATTTTGTTTGGAAGTTTTAATTTACCATGTACTTTTGCTATTTTTGGATTAATAAATTCGCTACCGGTTTTGACACAACCGTGCCATTGGTGAGCATTCTTAAAACTAACTTAAATTAGACAAGTGCAGAAACAAAATTAGTCACCAATAGGTAGCTTCAATAGAGAAAAAACTAAGTTTAAACATTCAAATGTTGATAGATATTTTAAATTGTGCTCCTTAGAAACTTTAGAAATTAATAAAAAAATTAAATCTAAAATTAATTTAGTAAACAAGATAATAGCTCCCTGTAAATCACCTTTACTAACCATGTTTCCTATTAACTTTGACTCCTTCCACCGCCCACCCCCCCCCTCCAAATCACCACTCCCTCTACCCTCACCTAATGGTGACAAATTTTGTTGCTGTACTTGTCTAATTTAAGTTAGTTTTAAGAACGCTTACCAATGGCACGGTTGTGTCGAAACCGGTAGCGAATTTATTAATCCAAAAATAGCAAAAGTACAAAAGTAAATTAAAACTTCCAAACAAAAAGACAAATATTCCCTGGGTAAGAATAACCTGACAAAATTTTAAAATCTCCTATTACCATAACAGTAAGTGGAAGATGTTGTTTGTGTCATGATGGAGGACTTAGTCAGCTGAAGAATTGAACTTACGACACCTGAGTGAGACTCAGACGCGATGCCAACTCAGCCACTGACCGGACATTGACAAATATATGCAATGTTTATCGCCGGTGCTATCAGTGGTAAAGTACAAAAAATGTTGAAATAGTGTACAAAAAAAAAATAGCATTAAAGTGGATAATCAGGGAGAAAACTTAATTAATAGACATAATATGCAAATCCCTCAGACAAGGTAATCAAAACAGGACTGAAGAAATGTAGTTTGAAAGAACTTTAGTTATATTCATTATTAAGATCTGAATAACCAGGTTCTTTACTACCATCCTCCTTCCTTCTCCTTCCCGTCACAACATTCTCCAAATAAGAATGTCATAGTTCATAGAAATTTTAACGAGTCCCTCGAGCTTGTAAATGTTAAATACATATTATACGCATAATTACCTCCCCTCCTGTTGTGCACCAGCCCAATAGGGCTCTTGTGCACCGCCGCCCAGGGGTCCTTGGTGGCGTGCAGCTGCCCCAGCGCGGCAAGGTCCGCCTCGAGTGCACTGAGCGCTCCAAACGCCCGGCTCTTCACCTTCTTCTCTGCGTTCAGCTGGTATACGGCCGTCAGCCCCTCCAGTTGCGAGGTGAAGTCGGAGAAGTCGCCGCGGCTGATGCAAGAGACCAGCTCCTCGCACGATTGCTGCTCCACCTGGGGACATTATTAGATAGCTTGTAGAAAAATAATGAGGAATTTGGATGGCAAAAAACTGGCAGTTGCATCACGACAATGCTCCACCTGATTCATCGCACCTGATACAAACTTTCTTGGCAAAACATGGAATTCCTACTCTGCAGACATGGCTCCTTGCGATTTCTGGTAGTTTTCGAAATAGAAGATGCTACAGGAACTATGTTTATTGAATTAATCCACTGAAAACTTTTGCTAAGTGGCAATAGTAGCATGCGCATGCGAGGTCAGCCGCGAAGGAAATGTCAGAGCGTTTGAGGAAACGAACTGACATTCAAATTCGAGTGACGTTGGTTTGCACTTCATAATCACTTTATATTAAAATCTTTTGCGTTTTGCTCCTTCTGATAAAACATTGTGTGGCTAAAGTGAAGAACTGTTTTAAAAAAGAATTCTATTCATTTGAAAGGATCCCGTTTTCAGAGTAGAGAAGAGATAATGCAGAACGCGACGGCGGAGTTGAACACCATTCCAAAAGAAGCCTTCCAGAAGTGTTTTCAGCAGTGGAAGGAACGGTGGGCTAAGTGTGTGGAGCCGCACGGGGCTTTCTTTGAAGGGAATTAAAGTCCCAATCCCGTTATGTAAATAATATTTTTTTCCAAGGCAAGGATCGGATATCTTTAGACAGACCTCGTATATTTCATTGGAATTCCTTATTGCTGATTTAACACACTGGGGAATAGAACTTTATCAGTCAGCGTGTAGAAATAAAAAAAAAAAAATTCTTGCTGACAATTTAGTCAAAACCCGGCCGAGAAATTTTTGGTCATTTCGAAATAGTGATGAAAAACAGTTTGTAACACCATCAATATAAAAATAATACACATTTTATGCTAAATACCTAAACAATAACAGATTATTATTTATTAAAGGGCGGAAAAAATATTATGTTTATCTTCAAATGTGATTTAAACTGTTTTTAGCAATTGTCCCAAAATCAGCAGAAATTTCAATAGTGGGTTTTACAACTCCACGACTCAATTGTCTTGTTAATTGCTAAATATTTAATTAGCTTATGTTAAATAGAAGTTGTTAATATGTAAAATTAGGTCATTTGTATGTTAAAAAGCAGTTACGTTATGGCTAGCCCTAAATAAATAAAATTAAAAATGTATTTTGTTTACACCACTTTTATAAAAATAAATAAATATCTCTACATGTTTCGACAGCAATGCTGTCAACCTCAGGAATATATGAATACTAATATTAATAATAATAATAATATTCCTATTATTTTTATAAAAGTGGTGTGAACAAAGCATATTTTTAATTATTTAATTAATAATGATGCCACAAAGTTACCAATCGTTTTTTAAAATTTTTTTATGAATAACCCATCCCTAACTGGGGAATGTTATGAGACTGAAGGTATTGGGGAGGGGAAGGAGAGGAGGAAGAAGAAGGTGGGGAAATACCTGGCTATTTAGATCTGGTCACCAAACACGGCTAAAAGCCATTTCAAGCAACTTTTCAATTCTGAATGGTGGTCTTTCACCAAGGCGATACTGAGAGTATCTTCCACTCTAGAACGTGGGCAAATATACTGTACATTATTTTTAAACTAATTAATTGTGAAACAGCACAAATTAATTTAATAAAATTTGCCAGGATTTGAACCCGCGACCTTCGGATTCGTAGTCAAGAGCCTCACCCCTCGACCATGGAGGCCGTCAAATCGTTTGAAGAAATTATAAAATAAATACTTTGTTTAAAGACTGACAAATACACACAAAGTAAATATGTTACACAAGTATTTAATTTAATCATTAAAAGTGATGGAGTCACAATTTCTCTGCTTGACTTATTTCTAGTTATCTGTATCACGGTTTATGTTTTATTTTTTATTTCCGTGATTTATTTGCCTCTTATTACCTAATGCCCCCCCCACTGAGATTCTTATTTTGAGTCGTATTCTATTTAAAACCATAGATGTCAGTGACAGTCGGTCATTTGGGGACAATGAGGACAGTCCCCGATAGATATTCCCGATACTTACTGAAAGAAAATAAAAAATCAGTGAAAGCTTTGTCTTCATCAAAATAAATGAATTCTTAAATATATTAATAAAAATAATTAGGTTACACTTGTCGAAATATTTATTACCATCATACATACGCATTTTCAAGCTCAAAATTTTGATGAGATACCACCACTTCGAACTACGTCTTGGAACTTACCAGCGGTCATGAATAGATGCGAAGCGATACTAGAGACAGTCAGACGCAGAACCTAACGCGCACTTGGGGGATATTCCAATATATATATGCTGTACAATTTCACGATTAATCACCCTTCAGTCCAGGGTATTTGAAGAAGCCTCGATATCCTACCCGAGTGGTTGATACCCTCAGAATCACCCTGGGGATAGATCACTATTTAGAAATAAATGGTTGCCTGAAACAGCTTTAGTCGTATTTTGGTGACCAGGCCTAGTCCGGCACTTCTCAACCTTCCTCTCCCTCATCCTCCCATCCCTGTTCCGTTCAGTCTCACAACATACCCCCAACTGGGAACGCTATAGTCCCACTGGTTCCACACATTTGAGAGCAGCTGTAACTTTTAAGAGGTAATCACATGTAAAAAGCTTCTATCTTCAGGTCCAGGTTTTTCCATGCCACACAGATTCGTAAATTTATATTAAGGTTTAACACTAATTAATGCGATATTAATTTTTATTACCTTTCCTTCGTGGTGAATTTTAACATCCTTCACGGTGCCACTGGCTTCCAGCAGAATCTCCAAGTAGAACATGTCCGATGATATGAATAAGTCTACTCCAGATGGTCCCACCATAAATTTTAAACTAGAAAACAAATAAAGCTGTATTAAAGCCTCGATGATTACAGATTACTTATATCCTTTATTCTGAAATGATTTAAACACAATGAACTGTGTTAACCTTTACATAAGGACGTCTAAATGCTCTAACCATGAATTTTAAATTTAAAAAAAAAAATTTATGAATTAAAAACTTACTCAGTGACCGTATCCTTTTATTTACTGCGTTTTCTTCTGTTTCGTATTTTCATTGAGAGTTATTGATGTTACTTTTATAATTAATAAAAACTTGCTGATTACTTAATCTCTTTAATTATAAAATGCTTTATAATGCATCCACAAGGATTTCACAATTTATGACTCAAATTTGTATAAATCTTTTGACCCATAGGTGACTTACTTATTTAATTCTTCACTTATACCTATATTATATAGATTTTTAAAACATTATATGTCTAACTCACCCAAGTTGGCGGGAAAGGCACTCCAATCTCTCCACCAGGCTCTGCAGAGAACACACTTTGATAGAGTGCTGCAGGCTGTCCAGACATTTCTGCAATATGGCTCGGTCTGCAGTGTCCAGGGCCCATCTTTTGTCCTGATGAAATAATTTTTGAACAGTAGAGTATAAGGAATTGACAGACTCACAGTTAAAATCAGTATATACACATAAAACATATTAATGTATAGATAAATAAATACGAAACGATCACATTGCACCAGTGAAATGATAAGAAAATGTCACCTTCTACAGAATATTGTATCTATTTATTTTTAAGTGTTTAAAACTTAAAACAAGATAGATATGAAGATAACGAAAGCCAGTTTGTCCCCAATATATAATATTATCAGAACTTATTAAAATATGTGTCTACCCATTATTTATTCATTCGATTTTCTAACAGTACTGTATGAAACGTTAAGGATTTTTTTCACATACCAGCATCGCCATTCTGACAGCTTTCGAAGTTTCTGCCAGTGATTTGTGCTGGGATGTTTTGGTCCTCAATTTTTCCATTAACAATTCCATTTGAAACTCCTTGGCTCTTTCGGCCGACACTCCGAAAGAACCCATCGTGAAATTGACGGTGGGCATCACTGATCCATTCATTTTACCGAACTCTTATTTAAATACAGATCGTATCTGTCAGAAAAATAAACGACAAGTTATCAGGCAATGCATTCTCGAGTTAAACTATTCCAGAGATGCATATGTACCGATGAAGTCGAAACATTAGATAAATTACTATAGTTTTATACAGTCAAGGTATTTTGAAATAAATTAAGCAATTGCAGTCAGTTTCAAGAATATTTCCGTAGTTTTAAAGACATTTTAAGTAAATCAACAACTTGGCATTCGCGACAGCATTTTCGTTCCGTCGAAGCTAGAAATGACGTTTGGCAACAGCGCATTCTCGTACTGAGGGGAGGGGGTCACAGCTGGTTTAGGGTGTTCGTAAAATGAGCGAAATTAGCATTTCAAATGGTCCATAGATCAAAAATAATAAAATGTTTCAGGTCAGGTCAACGTCGGGATAAGTTGAATCCTATTCTGGTAATACAACCAAACCATAGACACTTTAAATAAACGTCATTCATCTGTCAAAGTGACATCATCATGATAGAGTAAATAGTAAATAATACTGAAAATATTCATAACCAATTATTATTTGATTGAATATATATATATATATATACACGACATAAGTAGTTGAATGATTTTGTGATTTATTTAATCCAAAAAATGATAATATCTTAACATTAATAGTCGATCTGATTCATAAAATGGGGTCAATTGAAGAAGCTGCAAGATTTGCCAAAATCGCAGTTGAGTTTGATAGACAAGGAAATATACCAGAGGCTATCAGGCATTACTACTATGCCACAAACTTGCTGGATAGTATCGTTTTTAAATCTAGTGATTCAGCAGACTCAATCAAAGCAAAATCTCAGGAGTATCGTAAAAGAGCGGCCCAGTTAGGTGAGGATACATGTTACCCCCCTTCCCAATGTAGTGAAATTGTAGTTTATTATGTGTTTCACTTCCTGCCATGAGACATCATCGTCACATCTTTTTGCTGAATCTGGGTGACCAGCAATCTGAATTTCTTGTCCGGCGGCATGCCTTAGCCTCTCCATTTCTTAATGTCTTCAATCCATTTTTGAAATTATCCTCCTGGCGTTCTTCCTTCACCCCGGGATTCATATTGGTTGCCACATTAAGGCTGATTCATGAAGGATTGGGTCTCGTGCAAAGTTTGGTTTTACAAATTTGAGAATTCGATAATAATAATATTCTATTTACGTACTGCAATAAAATTGTGCCTTTTGTTTGAAGGAATTCCATTTTAGGCTGAAGCATTTTTCTCAGGATCCACATCTCAAATGCTTGGAGTTTGTTAATAGCCTCTCTTTTTCCTCTGTGACTGGATGACACATAGGCTGTTTTTAATAAAGATGTTCGGTTGTTTATTCAGACCCAATAAACAACTATCTAACATAAATAATTTAAAATTTACCAGAAAACTGTCGAGCTATTTGTGCATTTAAAAAAACAAGCCAGGGAGTTGGAATGTATCAATCAGTAAAATTTCGTTGTTGCTAATACATTGTTGGTTAATTTCAGGAATGGAGAAGCAGGATGAAGATGAGAGGAAACTTCACCGCTGCTACTTCCTGTTTGAGCAAGCCCTGGATGCGGATGATGAAGGCGAGGCCGAAACTGCCACAGAGCTCTACACTCAAGCCGTGGAGCTGGGCATTACAATTGTTTGTGTTTAATTCAATAAAAAAGTTTTCACTATAATACTATCGTCACCTTTATATTAAAACCTCTTAACCTGATCCACTTGGCTGTCGCATGTGTTATCTATCAGCGGCTATCCTTGTACGCGGATGTTGCATATGTGATCCATGAAGTTTCAGTAAAACACACAGACTGTGTCAAAACTATAGACTGCTTTGAAACGGCCAGTGTTGTAAAGAAGACATGGATGAAATTGAATGATTGAATTTCATTAATAAATTCAATCTCGTTACTCACCCAATCTGATTCTCAATTTAACACGGAATTAATTCTTCATTGCTTAGTTTAGGCAACCCTATGATTATTTAACGCGCGGCACCATAATTACAGCGTGGATACTATTGGCATCATCACAAAGTTGCCGGAGATATTGAGCAGTGTGAAGGACTCCATCTAATGTATAGAATCCCACACCACAATTCATAAAAACCGGTATGTCATTGTCCGCACTAGTCCGTAGCGACAAACCCCTCTAGTCAGTCATTCTTTAATTCCAAGCAGCGCATATTCGCTTTCGCAGTCCGTATCCCCTAATGTAATATATTCCGTATTCAGTTGTGACATCGTATTCACTATATCTCTAGTCCGTCGATATCGAGTCTGTCCATACGAGGTCCGCAGGGCGCAAGTTAGTCAAGTCTGCGAGACACTTGTCAGAGTTCCTAATTCATTACTCAATGCTCGCCGCGATTCCGTTTGTGTTAGTCCCAGCCAGGGCGGCCAAGCCGTCACTTTCACTAGTCGGGTGGGAATTTCCGAAGGAATCCGTACTCGGTAGAGTCCATCTTTGTTCTGTGCGTAATATTGTCTTTAAAAACGAAACCATTATTTACTACATTAACGTGTATACACATTTTTCATATTATTTATTATCTAGTTGAGTAAGATTGTTATTTTCGTGTTTATTTTATTTTTAAATATGTTATTTCCAACACAAACGCAATTTGCAATGCGAAAAATTCCCCCATTTTCATTTATTTGTTATATTTTTTTTATAAATTAAATGAAGAAATTCATAACACTAGGTGTATCAGACCGAAAAAAGAAAAGAAATGCTTTTATCTAACTCTTATTTATGAGGTGTCAATATAAAAATGACACTATGCTTTTTCAGTTTCTGAAAAGCCTTACAAAATTTCTTGCAATTTTACATCTCAAGTCAATATATCAAGATTTTATATTGAATATGTATCTGAATGGACCATTAATATTTCCTAATTAAAATAGAAGCTGAACAGAATTCTGTTCAGCTATTACGAAAGCTTATTTATATTTGACCTGACCGCTTTCACTCTGCTACGGGTTATTTCTACTACGGTATATTATATGAGGGTGAGACCAGTCTGGTCAAAATAAATAAGTAAGACATAGTTATAAAATTTTTAAAGTCTTAACATTTCAATGGAATTCCGCTATAAATGAACTGTTTTAAAAGAGATATATGTTAGAACAGTATTTTTCAAAATGTTGAAAAAATCAGATTTATAACCTTTTTGTACGGTTTTTTGATTTACCAGAAAAACCTTGACCAAGAGAAGAAAGCCAAGCTAAACACGGTTCTAAAGGATGCTCTGGAGAGAGCCGAGAGCTTGAAGGGCCTGCCGCCCCATGTGTCTAAAGACAGTCCCACGGAAGATGTGGTTCCTGAACTGAGGAAACTATCCATCCAACCCAGTCCCAGGGTTACTCCCAGTGTCACCACCAGAGCTACGCCGTGTAAGTTATTACTCACTAGCTAACTTAACCTAACCTAATAATCACTGCCTTTTATTTCAGAAGGGTTAGCAGATAGCATACAACACCGTAGACCTCTGTCCTGGTGACTCTACTCCTTTCTCCATTCCTATGCCTCTATCTTCTTATACATACTTATCTATTGTCCTACTCAAGTATTTATTTAATTTAATTGTACCATGTCTTCTTTGGACGTAACTGAATCATTTTTCCATTTACTTCAGCTTTATTTTTAAATTCGAACAACACGTTTTAATGTTCTTGAATTCGATTTCGAAATTCAAAATATTTTATAAATTCTAAAAGAAAACACATAGAAGTGCATGATACCGTTCCATGGCTCCAAAAAAGTTCTGAAAAAAGTGGTCTAAATAACCTTTTATAATGCATTTTTTATACTAAAAAATAGAAGATTTAAAGATCTGTCTTTGTTTCAGCTTTTGATTCTTTTTCAGAAGCCTTCTGGCATCTAACTTTGGACGTAGGCCTCCCTCAAATGTCTTCAGCTTTACTGATTCTTGGCAGGTCTCACCTATCCAAAGTTTTAGATTTGATATATCGAATTATCATGTAATTAAAATTTGTTTATTCTAGCCTCCTCTCTTCATCGGGGAAATAGTGCCCATTTAAAATTGTCTTCCGGACAATCGATGTACACGGAAGAAGAAAAACTAGTCCTGACCAAGACGTCCCAAATAAATAACAATCAGTTTGTGCCTTTTATGCAGATAGATTTATCGGAAAACTTTAGATTTGCTTTCACCTTCACGGACAAGGATGGCTTACTTAGCCTCTCCACCAAGCAAAAACAGCAATTTAAGAATTGGGTACGACCCGATGAGATGTCATCTGAACCAAAGATGATCGCCGGACCACTGGTGGATTGTTTTAACATTAAACAAACTGTAAGTAAAAAAAATGAAGGATATTTTATTCTGTTTTTTATTTAATCCCCAACTAAATTACTACAAAGTGATTCGATGTGCAAAATTTGCATTTGATACTAAAATTAATGGTATTGGTAGTTACACTAAAGAAATAATGTTTTTTTATCCTTGTTTGGTTATATGTAATATGGAATAATAGTAACCTAACCCAACCTAGTAATATAATTCTAATGAACACATTCTTCTACATGTAAATTTCTTTTTTCTCTACTTACTCAAAATTCCTGTTTCAGTTCATTAATAAATAAATTTTTGCTTAGAAATTAATTTTATTTTAAAATTTTTCCATTTGTATAATTTCCTAGTAGTAATGAAATTTTTTTTAATGTTTGGTTGTGTATTTCGCAGGTAGTGTCAGACTGTTCCTTCGTAGCGTCTCTGGCAGTGGCTTCGTTATATGAAAAGAAATTTGACAAACGCCTCATCACATCAATTATCTATCCAAAGAAAAGGAATGGTGAACCTGTGATAAATCCCTTTGGAAAATATATGGTCAAACTTCACCTCAATGGCGTTCCAAGAAAGGTACTGTTTTGATTACTTTAATAATAAAAGCTTTATTTATATCACTTTTTATTATTGATATTTATGATTTTAGACCCCTGTAGAGTTTTGGCCGCCTCTAAGAAACTCTTCCACTCCTGCCGGTTTCCTGTTATCTCCCATATAGTTCCTTATGCCTTCGATTCCATGTTCGCATTCACGACTTCCAGACATATCTATTTAGATCTTCCAATGCTCCTTTATCCTGCAGGCCTATTACAAAGAAGCCTCTTTGGTGGTCGTGTATCTTCTAACCTTGCTACATGTCCCGTTCAACGCAGCCAAAGTATTATATACTCTCAGAATCACCCTGGTGTAAGACCACCATTCAGAATCGAAACTTTTGCTTGAAATGGCTTTAGTTGTGTTTGGTAACCAGATCTGATTAGCTAGGTACTTTCAACCTTCCTCTTCCCCATCGCCATCCTTTCCCCACTCCTTTCAGCCTCACAACGTACCTAAATTGGGGATGACATAGTCCCACTGACTCCAGACAGTTGGGAGCAGTTGTATTCACATAAAAAAAAACCTGTTCCAATTTTATGAATCTTGTTATTGCCGCTTTTCAAGCTATTTCTAAGCTCCTAGATATTTATAATAATGGGAAATATTAACCGCTCGTGTGCCAGCGATGCTGGAGCGGCATTCTCTAGCAACGCACTCGACTTAACTCGATTTTATAGTATTTTGAACCTTAAAAAATGCTTGAATTCTGTTCAGGTATTCCTTGGTATTCCATTATGTACACTTCTGTCTCTTTCTCTCTGTTATTATGTCAGATTTCTATTTCATGCTATCTCATTTTTCTTTGTTCTATGTTATGTTCTGTCTTATTCTATTTTGTATATATAAACACACATCATGTATTTTTGATCAGTTTAATTTTTGTACCCTGAAGATGCTTATGTTAAGCGAAACCGGTTGGTCATAATAAAATTAAATAAAATTCTCGTGGTTATCAACAAAGTTATTGTTTTATTTTTATTAAATATGTCTAACCACAAAGTGACTGCTTTCTATCAAAATATATTGAATAAGCTTAAAATTAAGTCAAATAATCCATTTTAATGCATAAGAATGCGTTATTCCATAAAATCTTCCGATGATCATTAGATGGCAGTCAGTGTGCGAATGATATCGGAGTTTATTAAAAAAATTTGCGATCCGGGCTGGTGCCAAAATGGATGTCACGTGACCTTTGCCTCCAGGTCAAAATGGTGCTTGATTTGGTCATGTCTATATAATTTTGAAGTAAGTGGTTATAAGTCATACGGTCCCCCTGTTTAACAATTTATTTTTATACTTTTATCTTTATCTGAGATAAAGTTTTTATGGATACAGTCTTTATAAATAAAGTGCACATAATTTGATTAGATAAGAGGTTGGGGACGTCCCAGGAATACTTTAATGACGAAGTCGTCAATCAAATACTTGAGTTGGATAGTCTCACAGTAAGAATGTAGATGAAGCAAGAAATAGTGCGAAGGCAGAGTTTATTTTATTTTTCTATTGTGTATTACAGATTTTGTCCATTTACTATACACATGGACAGTAACAAAAATGCATTTCAACATAAAACCTTCAAGGTTTATGTTGAATCTATCAAGAGATGTGTTATTTACCAGCACCATACCCTGTGTCATGTTGTGCTGAGCCAACACGTCTGTTCTGTCATGTGGTATGCATAGCAGATCAGGCACACTACGCTTCTTCATGTAGAAGCTACCAACACGAATGCAGCAAAGAACTCACCAATTACTCGCGCGATCACAACATATATCCACTATGAAAAATTAATAGACTTTTTCATGATTCTTTACTAACATACAAAAAAAAATTATTAAATTTTCTTAATGTTTTATAAATTACTTTAAAACAACACTTATTTTTTCTTTAAACTTTATTCATAGTCAGTTAAAATTCTTGATTTCATAACTTCTCTGTACTTCTCCATACCATCTCTCCACACACTTTCTTTATTTTTATTATTAACACATTGTCATGCGTTTATTAGTTAAGAAGTATTCTCACCCCAGACAAAATGAATAAGATATTGTATGGACATACATATAAGTACTTTAACATTGTAAACTTTAATATACCAATATTATCATTTGTAATAAAATGTACTGTGTATGTCTAAATAAATAAATAAAATAAAATCACACTGTTTCTCCGCAGGGGTAGGCAGAGAGGACGGACCGCCAAACAACTCGGTCTTGGCACACACTCCTTGCTTCATTCACATTCATACATCATTTCATACATTCTCTTCTATTATTCTGACTTCTGACATGACCCGACTCAAGTATTTGATTCACTTGATTGTGCTATGTCTTCCTCAGACATCCCTGGCTTCTTTTTCCATTCACATTCGCGTCATATATTCCCCTTACACTCCTTTCTTCGTTCATTCGCTGTACATGGCCAAACCATCTAAGTGCCCCTTTCTTAATCTTAATCATTACTCTTACATCAGCCTTGCGTTCTTTGTAAATCTCTTAATTTTTCACATAATCATACATGGTTTTACCATACATTACCTCTTCAAAAAAATA
This sequence comes from Halesus radiatus, assembly GCA_022606495.2. Lineage (NCBI taxonomy): Eukaryota > Metazoa > Arthropoda > Insecta > Trichoptera > Limnephilidae > Halesus > Halesus radiatus. Next base: position 8,886 of record JAHDVE020012254.1, on the reverse strand, counting down.
TGTTTGTGCTTTCCCACTTTTCAACCCCACAAATCGACGCCTTTTTAAAAATTTTTAATGTGAATACCGCACAAGAGTCCCAACTGCTCCCAACTGTCTGGAGCCAGTGAGACTATGGCATCCCCAATTGGGGAATATTGTGAGGCTGATAGTAGTAGGGGGGAGGGGAAGGAGAAGGGGAAGAGGAAGATGGGGAAATACCTGGCTATTCAGATCTGGTCACCAAACACGACTAAAAGCCATTTCAATCAACTTTTCAATTCTGAATGGTGGTCTTTCACCAGGGCGATACTGAGAATATCTTCCACTCTGGAACGTGCGAAAATATACCATATACGAGTATATATTATTTTTAATTAATTAATTGTGAAATAACACAAATTAACTAGCCACTGATTTCAATGGAGTTTTTATTGCGGAGGGTGCTCCCATCAAATTGCACAAGACAGTCACTGACTCACAACGCTTGGGTGGGAACCTTCCATATTTGTTAGCCGGTCACTTCAATTGTTAGTTCTCTTTTTTTTCACCCACACAGATCAGTTTGTAGATGTGTAGTCTTCTGAAGCTTCATTTTTTGTTCTTACCTATGTTTTTAATTTATGTATTTTTTTGTAGATTATTATAGATGACCTGTTGCCCGCCAACAAATACAATCAACTCTTGTGTTCCTGTTCCAGTAATAAGCATGAATTCTGGGTATCACTTCTGGAGAAGGCCTACATGAAAGTCATGGGTGGATACGATTTTCCTGGCTCAAATAGTGTGAGTAAAACATATTATTATTCGGTTATTCTAGTTTTATGAAAGATAATCTGTCGACATAATAAAAATATTATAAAATGGAAGTAAAAACTTTCAATACGATGGCAACACCAATTTTAAAACAAAAATTATTTTTCGTCCAAATATGATGTTACATCTGACTTCCGAATCCCTACGGGTTGACTGAATTGGAGAAATGACTTAACTTCTAGTGCGCCGGAATTTCCCATCGATTAACCAAAATTTGTATTTGTTGAAAGTCGGCGTATCCGATCGGCGATGTCAAAAAATCATTTCTCTGAATATAAGTAGCTATTCTGAGGAAACTACTTATGGTAGATATATATATTGTTTTTAAATATACCACATTATCTTGTAAGATGTTACAATTTACAAACACATCATTTTGCAAAACACAAGTAAGTTACTACGATAATATACTCAGGGGGTCCACCTGCAAGATTACCCTCGGCGCACTACTGAAGTAGTAGATCGCAGGAGCTCGGCGTTCCAAAGGTTAACTCATCTTTTCTTATCGTTTTTATTTTTAAAAGTGCACGCTTCTTTCCCATAGATAATTTTGATTTAACATCTAATAAATGGCTTATTTGATATGCGCATTTCAAAAATAAAAAAAAGGCTTTTCACACAAATAGCCTCGCTTAGTATTAAAAAATACTAATTTCTCACGTTTTAGTATAACACTCCCGTTCTGAAAGGGGGTAATACATTTACCCCAAACGAGAGTTTTGTGCGATATCTAAGTTTTGTTTTTTACACAACTTACTCTATAATTAAGGTTATCTTAGAAAAACTATTCGGTATTTGATATGCATTTTATAAAAAAAAAATCCCGTTATTTTTTTTTAAGGTATTAAATAATATTAAAATTTCGACGAAATTCCCCACTACTTAAAAAAAAAAACTTCTTCGCGAACAAGCCGCGATTGCTGTCGTAAAATATGCATTTTACTGGAAAGTGCTACCATAATATATTTGTGTTACTCTCGCTTTTGTAGTACGAGGTGTGTTCAAAAGAAAAGGTGAATTTTGAATTTTCGCGGGCTGTGTACATTCGATTATCGATTTTTTTTTTTTATGTTGGTAAACATATGCTTATCATATGTCAGCATTATCAGCCATTTTGGATTGGTGGTTTGTTTTTGACAACTGGAAAGGTTAGTCATGTTTTGAGTGTTCTTCGATTTTTTACTTTTTATTATTTTAGTAAAAAATCGAAAACATCGATTTTTTTAGATTTTTTGAAGAAATGCTGATAAGGACATAGAAAAAAAAGCAAATCTAAAATTTCACTTTAATCGGACTGATGATACCCCAAAAAACGGCTATCAAGTTCCGACCAAAACTAGGAAATTCCTCCATAACAATTATTTACAATTTTTTTCTAAAAAGAATCAATTTTTTTTTCGAAGAAATGCTGATGAGGACATATAAAATAAAGCAAATCTAAAATTACACTTCAATCGGACTGATGATGCCTCAGAAAACGAACCTAAATAAAAAATCGAAGAACACCCTAAAAAGGTGACTAACCTTTCCAGTTGTCAAAAACAAACCACTGATCCAAAATGACTGATAATGCTAACATATGATAAACATATGTGTACCAACATAACAAAAAAAAAAATCTATAATCGAATGTACACAGCCCGCGAAAATTCAAAATTCACCTTTTCTTTTGAACACACCTCGTACATATTTCTTTTACCATTTTGAATCAATTGATTAAATTACATTTACATTGACTCCTATACCTTATGTCGAACATTTTCCACCTACTTCAGAGAGCCAACTGATTTTACATTTATCGTCTAGTAATGCTCCATACAAGGATTTGGTCGCTAATGCGGAGGGCCATTAATTCGCAATAATAATAATAAAATCAATTCGCAATAATAATAATAAAATCAATTCGGTTTTTACACGGCTTTGAAATAATATGGTTCACAAAGTGTAATGGTAACACATTACACTTAGAATTGAGTTAGAATGGAATCAAATCGAGACAGAATTGAGTGATTGTCTGACAGCGAAATTCGCCTTATATGAATCGTGGAGTTGCAAAACCCGCTCGGGAAGTTTGTCCTGATTTTAATACAGTTGCAAAAAACCGTTTGGAACACATTAAACTTAAACATAACTTTTTTTTCTTCGCTAAATATCAAAAGAATAATTAACTCCCCGACTCATGTATAATGGAACCTATGAAGTACTGTCTTTTTTTATATAGTATCCTGTGGAACGTATCCAATAGAATTAAGTGTATGTTCATGTTTTATAATATACATTACAATAAGTAGACCCTGTAAATAACTAGACACTTTGACTTTTTACTTCCAGATGTAAAGTTATTTATCTGTGTCAGATATGTGGTATAAGTGGTCATGTCAAGAGAACTGTATATAGATAAATATATAAGATTACTTATGTATTTCAGAGCATTGACCTCCATGCACTTACCGGCTGGATACCAGAAAGGAGTGAAATCAAGAAAGATAACCCCGAATTTAACTCCAACGCCTTATTTGATATGATAAAGATCAACATGGATCAGGGAAAGGTGCTGGTGACTGTCGCAACGGGGGAATTATCTCCTGCTGATGAAGAAAGAACTGGTTTAGTGCCAACACACGCTTATGCAGTTCTTGACGCTAAAGTTATTAATGTAAGATTTTTAATTTATTTCAGTGAATTCCTCTTAATAAGTTTCTATTTAAATTGTTTTCCTGTTTATTATTACCCAACATCTTCTCCTTGTTCTATTCGGATCAGGCCCCCTCCAGTTGTGTCCTTCTGCAGGGCTACTTCAATAGCCTCTGTCCATAGCAGTCCCAACTTCTCATCGCACACTCTTTGGAGATGCTTCCTTAACTTTGTCTGGAACGGCCCACTCTGAAATTGCACTCAGAATTTCAAGTGGATGTCAGTCTTCTGGTATTTTTAGTACATGTCCAAGCCACCTCATTTGTGACTTTTCGTATGAAGAGTACCAGAGGTTCGATGCTAAGCACATCTTCGATCACAATTTACAGCAATGAACATGCTTTATTACAGGGTGTTAAGTTACTACAGTTGAAAAACCCCTGGTCTCACCTGCGTTGGAGAGGAAATTATTCCGAGCTGGACATAGTGCACTGGACACCTTACTTAAAAGAGACCCTCAAATTTAACCCAGACACTGCTGCCGTATTTGATAACGGAGTATTTTGGATCGATTACGACAGCATTCTGCACTTCTTCGACGTGTTTTACCTCAATTGGAATCCAGAAATTTTTCAATATACATATTGTTTGCACCAGTAAGTATAGAATTGATGGTTTTATTTTATTTCAAAATGTTTGCGGTAATGCAAATTTTTATACGAATTTCGTCATTTTAACGTGGAAAAAGCGAATTTTGCTGTTTTCATCCGAATACATAATGCGAAATTAGCAATTTTCGGGAAATTAAATAATAAATCATAAACATTAAAAGAATCTTTTTAAAAATTAGCACTTCTGTTTCCAAATTCCAAAAAGGGAATATAACATCACTTCTGTTTCCAAATTCCAAAAAGGGAATATAACATCACTTCTGTTTCCAAATTCCAAAAAGGGAATATAACATCACTTTTGTTTCAAAATACCATCGGTTGTGCTAAGAAATAAAACGACTTTGTCAAAAATAATGCCAATTTTTCAGGTCCCTCAATATGTATAGAATTATATTCCAAAAATATACATTATTCCATTTGTAACCGTCATCAATATGTATGGAATTGATGTAAGTTGTTTAGGTTAGGTTAGTTAGTATAAAGAGCACTTGAGGTGAACCTTCACAAAACTGCGCTATAGAGATTTACTCTTATTATTATTATTTTATTTTTTTTATTACTTATTTAAGACTTTTGCATTCTATGGCTATAGCGGTATATTTAAATAAAAGTCCATGACTTCATTTGTAAGTGGTATCCTAAGTATAGAATTGTTGTCAGTTTTTTTATTTGATTAACATGTTTGAGCGCTTTACGGCTATAGCTGTCAATTCCAATTTTTTCGTGACACTACATTAGCCATTATTTTATTAACAAATTTGCGTGCTATAGCCGTAAATTCCAAATAAAATGTTCATATTGTCATCATTAGTTATAATAATTCATAATTTAATTTTTCATTCAATTAGCACATTATTTGTAAATGGAAATGATGTCACTAGCTAAAAATAGTTTATTTTTTTATTTTTTTTTTTAAATAGTTGCATTTACTTTAATTTTACATTTAATAAGCTGTTTTGTAGGTTATGGGATGCCACTGCGGGGCCTGTGAGGGATGGATATAACATCGGAGACAACCCGCAGTTCAGTCTGGAAGTGCAAGGTCGCGGGGAGATCTGGATCTTACTAACCAGGCACATCACGGAAATAGACGACTTCCGAGAGAACAAAGAATACATCACGGTGCTTGTTTACAAGAATGAAGGCCGAAGAGTATACTATCCCCGTACGTATATATTTTAGTATTGATGCAAGTGCAGGTAATAGGCTTAAGTTATAAATGAGGACTGTAAATTTATATGTATGTTCAATTTTTAATTATTAATTATTTTTATTGAGATTTTAAAACCTCATTTTAATATTTAATCATTGTAGAAAATAATATTAACATAACCTAAATGAAACATGAAAATGGAAAAAAACAACAGAAAATAAAAAGATTTCAGTCGCATCTGGGACTCGAATCCGGAGCAACCGCTTAACCAACTTAGATAATGAGACCAGTTCAATTTATGTCATCTTCATCGATATCATATCTCAAATTCAAGATTTGTCAATATTATTCTCCATTTTTTATCCCATATTATTGGCATCTATCTTTATAATGATTACAAAGTTCCTACGGAACACAATTGCTAACTAGACAGTGTCTCGGATTAATATCAGATTTTTTTATTTATATGAGACATATATTGACTTTTTATAAAAGTCTAAAGAGTATATTCAATTTTTAATTATTAATTATTTTTATTGAGATTTTAAAACCTCGTTTTAATATTTAATCATTGTAGAAAATAATTTAGTAATTTTTAGTTTTCATGTTTCATTTAGGTTGTGATAATATTATTTTCTACAATGATCATATGTATGTATAGGGTGTCCCTTATACAGGCCAAAAATATTTTTTTTTACAAAATCCGATGTGCCTACCCTCTAATTTTATTTTATTTGACCCTAAATACTCATTAGTGAAATATCACCCCTTAGGATAACGTTTACGTGTGCCAAATTGATGACAAAGAAAAAAAATTATTCTTTTCACCTCTCCATGGGCCTCTGCCCCCTTGGATCCTCAGGTGACATTCATTTACCGACTAACGTATGAAAATGAGGAAAATGGAACATGTTTTTGTAAATTTCCGATTGACAAATCATGTGTTTGTAATAAACCAGATACTTATCTCATATTCCGTGACTCTTTTTAGTGTTGCTTTTTTGTGACGGATTTTCGTGTCATTTGGCAAAAACTGGAAATTAGTACTGAGTTGATAAGTTAAATTTCAAATTTCATGCAATTTCAGGAAAACAAAAGCAGAATGTATATACGTATATATCATGAATTAATAAAAAATTTACATATAAAGTAATTTCTGGGGATATTTTCATTTCAAGGTGTCTTTTTTACAATTGGGATAATTTTTTTTTCTTCCTCTTCTACTGTGATCAGAGCATGGAAGTCTTGGATCAACTTTACAGCTCTTTCAGCTAGATCATTTGCAGCTTTAATCAACGATACAGTATATTTGGCTTCCGAAAATGTTGCATTGGTTTCTCATGAAGTTTGAGACGAGAGAATAAATTCTTATTCTCGATGAATATAAAATCATCGACGTTTTAATCTAAAAAAATTAAAAAAATCGATAGGAATTATGTAAATATTAACAACTTGTAATTTATTAAACTTTGTCAGGAGGCAATCACTTTGTGGTTACGCAGTGGTGGTTTTCTCTAAAGTGCGTTTGTGCAGTGAACTCTCATAAAAAAGATAACATAATAAGACAAACTTATATTATTAATTTTACCACACTTTAAAACAACACAGTATTTAAATTCCATGCTAAAAAAATCCACCCACCCGTATTCACACTGCTCTAGAGTGAGTCTGATATGAACCCCATATGTTCATTATGAATTCAGCGACCATGGGACTTTCTGTTTTAGGTTTCTTATTAAAATAAGTTAATTACTGAAGATTGATCTTCACTTGAGGGAAATTATTTCCCTCGGGGCCTCCTGTGTGGAGTTACTGTAAAAAAATAATGAATCGCCAAATTGTATGGTGTTGCTCGGTCGCTAATCTGTGGTGAATTGATGTGATGAAATTCCTTGAAATCTTGGGAAAAATATGAATAATTATGGATCTATAGATAGAGGAATTTTTTTCTCCCGTTTCTACCTCTTTTCTATCTACGATTGAACTCCTAATGAGATAGGCCACGGGCCACCACTGGTTAGACGTAATTAAATTTGATAAAAAAATATTTTTGTTTTAACACCACTTTATTCAATACGTAAACCAACCGGTTTCGGTTCAGTCTGGACCTTCTTCAGGGTTGTATAAATATATATTCTGTTCACACGATCAGCGCCGCATTGAATGTTCTCATACAAATAGAAAGACTCAGAAACTTGCCACCCTGCCACGGAAATCATCACAAAGATGTTTCAGATCATGAATTTAGCCTTTACCGAACCTTAAATTTATATTAACCTCGTTAAGAGTTCGATGCTTACAGCGGGTAATCAACTTGCTCTGTGAAAAGGTTTGAATTATAAGTCTTAGGGTTAATGGCTTCATTGAACCTTTACAACGCTGGCATTTTAAATGTATTCTATCCAGCAATGCTGCACTCTTTGACACAATGAACATACGTGTTTTAGTGAAACTTCATGGATCACATATGCGTCATCAGTGTACAGGGATACCCGCCGATGGATCACATATACGACAGCCATGTAGATAAGGTTAAATTTTTTTCATTTAAGGTGACCCTCCTCCATACATTGACGGCGTTAGAATCAACAGTCCTCATTATCTGTGCAAGCTGAAAGTCAGCCCCGAAGGTAACACTCGCTACACCCTGGTGGTATCGCAGTATGAGAAGATGCGGACCATATACTACACGATAAGGGCCTATGGAACTTGCCCATTTGTATTGAGGAAGTTGGCATCTTTCCCCGTATCCAAAAAGGTATATTCTTAGTTTTTAGTCATTTTATCAGGATTGAGTATTGAACACAGCAATGCACCAAAAATCTAACAAAGAGTATTTCACATCTTGTGTGTCATTTGGATTAAAGCGTTTTAGCATAGTTTTTAAATAATGGTTTTGATAAATAAATTACTACTCATCTTCTTCTGTAATTTAGATTCTTATATAATACATATAATCCTTTTTTTTTCTTCAAAGGATGTATAATCACTTTGTGTAGTCATATTTATTAAATTAATAACAATAACTTTGTTTAAACCACTGTATTTAATATGTAAACATGTAGATATTTACATATTAAATACAGTGGTTTAAACAAAATTATTGTTATTGATTTAATAAATATATATATTATGTATTATTCATTACCTAATCCCTTATATCAAATACTCTTTAATGACAATACAAGCAACTCCTGACATTTGATGACAAATGCTGCACTAGCGCCCCTAGCGGTGCACGTTGGCGGAATTGGTATCATTTTTTTATTTATTTATTTGCTTTAAATAGATATATAAATATTTAAATGTTCTCATTAAAGCATATACGAGGTGTGTTCAAAAGAAAAGGTGAATTTCGAATTTTTTCGAAAAGTATTTATTTATTCATCAATATCCATTTTCTCCCCTTCAAAGTAATCCCCTCAGATATAATACACTTATGGCAGCGCTTCTTCTAATCCTCCAAGCACTTCTGGAATGCATTTTTCAGTATGGCCAACAGCTCGTCCTTCGATTCTGACTTTATCTCATCAAATGTGGCAAAACGCTTTTCCTTCCATTGGTCTCCTCAGTTTCGGGAATAGGGAAAAGTCACAGGGAGCCAAATCTGGTGAATACGGTGATTGAGGCATG
>JAHDVE020012253.1:0-21637 GCA_022606495.2 Halesus radiatus | reverse complement strand
ATTTAGAGAACAAATTAAAAAATAAGTAGAGTTCGAAAATGTCGTAACTGTATTTTTTTACTTTATTTTTATTTATAATTCTCGATTTTACGTGAGTTATTCTTAGATTAGTTATTTCCCATTGTAAATTCTGGTTATGACTAAATAATAATAACTGTATTTTATATAAAATAAATAAATATAGAAACTATTGATAAGAATAGATATTATTTTTTTCAAAAACAACATTTAATGCATATGTGCTTTCTCCATATTTTATACATATATATTTGTAATTTATATTTATATTTTATACACTTGGAATAGCATTTATATTTTGTAGAGAGCGAGTGGACTTTCGCAACATTTTATCTTTGATCTACACTCACTCAAAAAATAGTATTCAAAAAAACAATATAAAAAAGCAGTTAGCAGAAAATTAGTAATTGATTGCTACCAATTTCTATGAAACTCTTACTTTATTTATTCTTATTATTGAGAATTATAAAAAAAATTAGTTTATATAAAAGACTTTGAAGAAAATATAATAATATAATAGTATTGAATATATCTAAAGTCAAAAACAGAAAATAAAAAAAGAACTTATTCGAAAAATTATTATAAAGTATATGCATAAATAATAAGAATAAATATATCCTATTTTTCGAATAACAATATTAAATTTATAAAACTCCCATCGATCCAAAAGCTCAGTTGATTTTTAGAAGATTTCTAAAAATATCTATCGAGATTTCAAGAGATTATCGCGAAACTATCATCGGAGATAACCAATCAGGGTGGCCCTCAGTAAAGGAATAACAAGATATGTAAGTTATAATGTACTAATGAATTTCCCCTTTTTATCAGATAAGATAAAAATTCATTTAAATTAATGTTCTAAATGTAAGTATTATAAAAAACGAATAAATCGATTATAATATTCTAATTATATTCGATTATAACATAACATTCTAATTATATTCGAAATATAATAACATTCGAATTATATTCGATTGCTACTTTTTTGTTAAAAGAATTAGTAATAAGCAACTTAAATAGCAGAGATAACTTATTATAACAATAACATTTCGTAAGCAAGATGTTATCTTATTATAACCTAGTGGTTACTTCTTTGAAAGCATTGCCATTAGTGTTTAAACAGTATGCGATATGTCTGTAGTTCAATAATGATTGGAACTCTTAAATATTATTTAATCGCTACACCTGTATGTATCTAACAGTTTCTTCCAACTACCATCGTCACTCTGAATAAGCAAGAGTAATGGAAAAATGAGGTGGGTATTTCTGCATAAATTGTTCTAGTTGATTTTTATTCTAATCTAGATACAGATATATATTTTTAGGAATTTATTTTAATTAATTAAATTCATTCTAAGTTCAATTAGTAGATAGTTTATTATATATACTATATAAAAATAATAATATCATATCATATGATACAGAGTTTTCAAGTCAAGTTTGTCAAAGGCACCCAAATCATCAATATCAACGCCAGTTCATTCGACGAACTCAAAAACGGAATATGGTAGTTGCTCCACGTCCCCGTAGATAAAATCAAATTTATCAAGCCTCTCATCAAAGTATCAATTTAGCGCAAATATTTGTTTTATATGCTAATATACTGATGTATTTTTTTAATAAAGGTATATTTAACATGATTTTAATGAGTATTAAATATCGTTTTGTACACAGGACTCTAATGCATTCCTCACTTTAGCCCCAGGATCCCTCATCCAAATTATGGGCGTCCCAGTAGAAAAGAAAATCATTGTGGCAGAGTAGATCTGGCAGAATGGCATTGCCTATAAAAACATCGGCAGCATCTCGTACCTAACATCCACACTTCAACTCTTGAAGATGTGTCCGGAGTTCAGGTCTTTTTGTCTCAGCTATCCGATTAATGTATATAACCTAAAAAAAGTTCATAAAATATTAAAATGTATTGCAGAAAAACCATTCGGGTCTCTTTGCTCGAGACATTGGAGACCTTTTCAAGCAAATGGAGCTCACAAGTCCCACAACGCCTCCCGTGTCTCCCGTGGATATCGTGACTTGTTGGGCATACCATTCACAATCTGGAGACTACCCGTACAAAGCCCACGACCCGATTCTTTGCATCGAAAAACTCCTTTAGATTTTAGCGAAAGCAGCAACCTTTGATAAATAAACAGAAGAATAAAAATCAAATTAATGCCCGAATCTCATTAAGAGACTTTTCGAAATTACATCGGAATTTCCCCAATAAAAGTCAGTTGCTGAGAGTTCAGAATTCTATCTGACTATCAACGTCCAAAATTAAGACATTAATCTCTACCAGGCCATCCTAGCAGCTAACTAAAAAAACATTAAAAGATCCACAAAAAGTAAAAGAAAATAATATTCCAAACTTCCGGAATATGCAATAATTTCGATCAACCGTCGAATTTAGTAAAAGAAAGCATGTGGGGTTCTGAGGTACCCGAGGATGCTCGACTTAAGTGATTTTTGTAACCACGAAATCCAAAAAGAGTTAGTCGAAGGCAAACGTAATCGGAACAAATACTTCGGAGACCTTGCTCAAGTGCCAGAGTACGCGGAGTATGTTAACAGTCTGAGAGCTTGTAACAAATATATATATATACACACAATTCAAATATTGCTAATAATAATTATTCACTATTATGTAATATGTTTAGAAAAGGAGATGAGTAAGTTTTAGAAGTATTACTCTTATGCCTAACATAAGATGACGCCCAAGGAGTACCAATAGTGGATTTTCCAGCAGAATACGGAGGGTAAACACATGACAGGCGAGTACTGGCTGATTGGCATGCTTACCCACCAGGGAAACCGCATTCATGAGAACTCTGGCTTCAGAGCTATAGTTAACCGCAGAGGCAGTAAAATATTAAAACATAGACTGTCATTATTTATTTTTTAATCAAATTGCAGAAGGTTGGTTTGCATTCCAGGATGAAGTTACCCACACGATGCCTACTGAGTAGGTCATGTCCCTGACTGGCAGTCTGAATGACAATGAAGTGGAGGCAGCTCATGTTTTGCTTTACAAGGCTTTTAGATTTTGATTCTACAATTTAATTCAATTTGTTTATTAAAAAATAGTTCTTATTTTTCAATACCATAAATTTGTTAAAAAAATTAAGTATATGATGGATGGATAATGCATAGTTTCTAAGAAGTTCAACGTAGTTTAATTATTGCTAAAAAATATAGATAATGACAGATAACGAGATATGTGAGGATTTAATAAAAAATTAATATTTTCAAGCTGTATTATTGTGATCGAATATTTGTATATCAATTTTGTAATCATAAGTCTTTCAGCTTATTCATGAATTATTGGTCTTTCATTTCCTTTTCCCTGAGCTTGGCTGCTTCGTTGAGTGAAGTTTCCGTCTATTATAATAAATAATAATAAATAATAATTGAATAATGTTTTTGAATGGTTATTTAAAAGTACTTCAAGAGCCATTTGCTGCTTAAGTTTCTCCATCATATTGTCTGCCACCATGTCGGAGTTATTGTCTTTGCTCAAAACTTCGTTCATGACCTTGCCATTGATGATCATTTCGTCCATGCAGTTCTCAAAGTTTTGCAGGTCGCTGGCCATGACCTCAATATTGGGCTGTTTACTCGCTTGGAGCAGGCCCGAAATCTTGTTAAAGGAACCCATGAGCATTTGGTTGTTGCTACCGCTTTTCACTGTTGTAACGAGTGTGTCCATTTTCATTGACATGCGCTGGAGATTCATAGCTATAGTAAAAATATATAAAGATGTAAAAGAATTGATGGAGAGATAGATTTAATTTTATGAGGTGGTGAAATTACCTTCAGATTTTTTGTTGGCAGCAGCGACGAGGTAAAGCTTGGCTCCTTCTTCGTTGTTCTTTTTGAGGGCCATTTTAGCCTTATCGAAGTTAACTTTCTCCTACTTTTCTGCCTTTTTAGCTTCATTTGCAAAGCGTCTTCCAGTCATCTTCATCTCGATGATAGTTTCTTCCATGGTGGGTTTTTTAACAGGAGGAGGTACGTTACCCATTTTTGTATTTGTTTTGCTTTACAAAAAAATATTATATATTGTTGTGAATACTACTAATTCAGTATTTTTTTTATGCTTATTTATATAATTATGATCACTACACATATTCTTTTTCTTTTTAATAAATATACTTTATAATACAATTTGTTTTTTGATGGTTTTATCTTATATAATCTGATCATTTTTTATATTTTAAAAATATTTTATTATTCTATTTTTTTCATATATTTTTTCATTATTTTTTTAAATAGAGAAATAAATAAAAAATATCAGAAAAGGGTTATAACTATTCTGAGGAAACTGTAAATCATTCAAGAAACCAAATAAATACGTTAAAGTGTGGGGGGCCGTTTTGTTACCAACTTCCAAGATCATGATGCAAGAGCAACTCAAGTCTACTAATGTTTATTTTCCCCCTTTTCAGGAGATCAACTGGTCCTTTTCGCTTCTTTTGATTTATCGTTATGATAAATGAAAGATAATCAATTAAGTATTTTTTGAACAATGAGGCTGTAGATATCGTCCATAGTAATTTCATTCAAAAATAGAAACCTTTAAAAAAATAGATGGGATGTGATTGCACTTCGACTGGAGCATATGTAAAAAATATTTATTAGTCACTCTTCAGTTTCCGATAGTACCCTATGGATCGAATCTCGACTGGTCATGCTTACAACGGGGGCTGGTCTGTGTTGTCGGGTATTAATGGACAGAACTGCCATACCTTCTATGATTCAGGTGCATTATTTTCCTATTCCAAGTTCTTTTAGAGGAGATATATTATAATTTTGGTAACAGTTTTAGAAATATGTATAATAATTTAAAAATATGAGGTAAATATGATCAGACAATAGGATAAATGTTTATTCATATTTATGTTTATATTTTTATGAAACGTTAGTGTGACATTATTTTTTTTTAGTTATTTGTAAAGAATATACAAATTGCTAATAACGTTATATTCCAAAGAAAGGACATCTACAAATTAAAAGCACATAAGCCATATCTATCCATAACCACTACACACCTGATATACCATATTATTGGGTTTCATATTTAGTTAGTAGTAGAAACAAGTGATTTTTCATTTATTATTTTAAATTTCGAGAAATCATTATTGTTATTTAAATATATATCGAAATCGAATATCATATCACACTTCAAACTTTATTCTAATTTAAGTAAAAAAAATATACATTAATATAGTTGAAAAAAAATAAAAAAAATAGGAATCAACAACCATACAAAATAATATTGTAGATAGGATTTCATCCTTAGGACCCCACTTTTAATTGGAAGCGATATTCATAGGTATTGAAAATAATAAAGATTAAAAAAAATACATTTAGAATTTCGATTGGGAAAATTTAAATACTTGACATCTGAATAATTTTTTAAAAATTAAGAAATAAGTCAAATATCAATAAATACATAATAATAAGTTAACAAAATCAGAACTGCTAAAAATATAAATATAAAATATATCAATATAAATAGATATAGCTGTTTCATTTTTTTTAATTGTTTAATATTATCAATAGATGTATACATACATCGAAAAAATAACTTTGCTATTGCTAAAAATATACTTAACCATATTTGCAAATTTTAAATAAATCTTTCGTGTCCTTAGTTTAAATATTCGTCTATTTTAATTCCCTATTATAGAACAATACAATACATAATTAACAATTAAAAAAAAATTAAAAAAATATAACAATATTTCTAAACCACTACACGTGTCCTCATATTTAAAATGAAAGGAAGTTGCAGCCAATACCAGAAGTTCAGATGGGTCCTACCCGCTAGTTATCTTGTTTGCTGGATCAGTTTGTCGATCGGACCCTCATTCTTCCCTAGCATCCTCGAAGCTTTCATAGATTTCATTAATTACTATGGGCTTCTCCGATTAGCCTATATGCTAGGCTGTGCTGCTTACAATGTCTACAAAATGCTCACTATACCCAGCTACGCTAAGACTGACAACCCCACCGATGCCCACTATGCTTGGGTTGTGCCAAGTTATCGAGAGTCCGAAGAAATTATAGCTTCTACACTCAATCAACTGGCCAAACACCATCGAGCCCAGGACAAATATCTGGTATTCCTGGCGATGGAGGCCCATGAAAAGGATTCCAGAGAGAAAGCTAACAGGATTGCTGCCAGATTCAACAAAAAATTCAAATTCATAGGCATCAACATTCACGAAATCAAAGAAGGGGAAGCTAAGGGTAAGGCCAGTAATGTTTCTTGCTGTGTTTAAAACTTTGAAAAGCTCTTGCCCAAAGGCCTTGTTGATCTCTCCAAACTTTATATTACCATCATGGATTGCGACTCCTTTGCTCCTTCGGAATACATTGACGAGATTAACGCTCAAGTTTTCAAAAACCCAGAGAAGTCCCTAAAGTCTGTGTTCACCCCAGTTCAAATATTTAAAAGGAACGATCAAGAAGTGCCTGTCTTTACCAGATCCTTCGACAACTTCCACTGCTATGCCCACTGGACCACCTCAGCGAGTTACTTCGAAATAGGAACCCCTTTTTCCAATTATACAATCAGCTACGATCTGATTAAATCTATTGGGTTTTGGGACACCCATGCTGATGCCATTGCCGAAGATGTTCACGTCTTCAACAAGCTCTACTGGCTCAAAAAGGGTGATGTTTACGCTGTAACCGTCCACATCCCCTTCAACCAGCTTAACGTTCAGTGTAGTGGATCCTACCTTGAAAATGTCAATGAAAAATTCTGGCAGACAGTCAGACACGGCCAAGGTATTCTCGAGGTCTCGTATAACCTTAATGAATTTAGTTTGTGCAAAGAAAAAACCTTCAAGGACTGGGTGTTCATGTACTATTTTATGGATACTGTGATGTTCCATACCTGCTTTAGCACTTTCGTCGCGCTCTTCGAGAGTCTCCGCCCTTTCGCCTATTGGTTCCTCGGCACCCACATCACTCTCCATCAGCAAGAAGCCGTGGATACTTTCCAGGTTCTGTCCATAATCCTGATGGTTCTAAACTTCGCATCAATATTTCTATTTGAAGTTTACAAAAGGTACTCTTACACCAAGTATTATGGAGGGAAAAATGAGAGCTGGTTGAAAATTTGGGAATATATTGTGTTTCTCGCATTCGGATTATATGCCTTTTTTGCCACCTCGTTCATCTGGGCCACCTTCAAAAGTCTAGTCAAAGCCATGGACTACCGGGTTAGCGCCAAGCTAAAAGCATGATTATTTTTTTCTCTCACTTATTTGACAATTGTTCAATTTTTTATATTATTTACCCAAATATTTAAAATTATACTAATACTAATACTAATAAAAAAAAAAAATTGTTGATACAAATTTCCATAAGGGCCATAATAATAAATATATTTCAATGTATTTTTATTTCAATTAGTTAGTTATGGAGAGAGGGGTTATATTTTTCCTGTAATTAGCATTTTGTTATATCATTAATTGTAGCATTCTAAAAAAACAATTCTCTATCGCTATATGGGTTGCTTGAGTTCCAGGATCAAGGTATACCAAAAACAATAAGAAGAAGCATAACTATATTGTGATTAAAAAAAAATATGATTATATATAGCTTGTAGGAAATATTCGCAAAAAAACTTAATAAACCTTTAACTTTCTCGACTTTAATAAATAAGGAGAACTCAATTACACCACCATCGAAACCAAATGGTAAGGGCCTTACGCCAAAACCTACACCCAGGTCCTCTTCAAATAAATCGACCAGAACAACGACAACAAAATCACCAAGCCCGAATGGATGGCTTATTGGGAGCTGGTTCTTCGCGCGGGACACACGCAGAAGCAAGTTCTATAGTCTGTAACAATATATTCATTCATTCTATTTTTATTAATTATCCACGAATGACTTATTAACATTCTTCTGTACCTCAGCTTGGAAGCATCAAGAAAGGAAACCTTGTATTCTAGTTCGAAAAACTAGGAGCGTCCCAGAATCGAGCCCACCGGCAGATCCACATTAACTAAATAATTGAGGAGACCAAATAAGGAAATCAAATTACTTTATGAAACAATATATATATCGAAATTAAAATATATATGTTTTTAACAAATCAATATATAAAGAAATTAAAGTAGTAAACATGTTTGAGCATATTTTTATACAATTATGTTTTTATTAAAGTTTAGTCTATAAAATATTTTACGATACTTTATACAAAAAAGTGCTTTAGAGTCACATGTAATCTCCGTCATCGGCTGGCTCGTCACCACCGCCTTCTTCATTGGACTGCTCAGGCTCCCATCTCTCTTCCTAATCAGCTTCCGCCATTGGCTCTTCCTCCAAGTCTTCTAAATCGACATTATTGATATTGAGGTCCTCTTCTTGTTCTTTCGAAGCTTTCTTTTGTGCGGGTGTTTATGTTTTTTGTTTTTCTAAGTTTCCACAAAGTATTTTTTAGGGTCAATAAAGTATATATATTTTTTTTATTTAGTTATGTTGTTGATAAAATATCTTATTTGCTTTTTAATACTTTTTGATGTCTTTTAAAATAGATCATGGATTTCTTGATTGTCGCTGATTCTTTTGGATCGTCTGATTTTCTGACGGAATTCTCGCTACGTCAGGTATAGTTCTGCAGGGAGTTTTTTGCGCAGCAATTTGGTCTCATATTACAAATAACTCTTCCTGTCCCCTTCAAGTTCTTTCTGCTCTTCGGGAGAGAGGTACAGAGAGTTGCTGGTATTGCAGAATAAGTGATATTGGACTGTGTTTTTTAGAAGACCGATGGTCTGGAGGGCGTGCTGAGCCTCCTTAATATCTGACGCCTCGATAGGATGGGAGGCGGGAATTACGGTGCGTATCGGATAGAATGGATTCGTTGATTTGGGGGCTGAGGCTATCATTATAATAGATATTAGAAAAATAGTTAAGTAAGTTTTCGTATTTATAAATAATATACAGGTCTAAGCCAAACAATATATGTAATCCCATAAAATTATATATAAATAGCTGCAATAATTCAAAAATAAAAAACTGGAGGATTCATAGTGTTCCATTTTCTAATGAATTAAACTAATCTTAAATGAATGTTATTCAATAAATTAAGGGTCGAACTTGTATAATAGTTTTACAAAAAATACTTTTTTTCAATTGATTTTAATATCTTCTTATCCCATATTTCGAACTTCCTCCAACGATTTCTCTAATGATTCCATATTTTGTCCATTAATCGACTGCATCCTTGCAAACGATGGTTCATATAAGTCAAAACTACTAAACTCATCTGTTGATGTTCTTTGAATACCGCCATAGTCATTATCCTGAAGGCTGCTTCGACCGAACGGAGTCGGAACATAATTGTTGAAAGTCTGCGTTCTCTCTAATCCGCTGAAAGCAGAGACAGACAGCTGGTTGAACCCGAAATCTTATTTTTTATTCTCAAGGAACCAAGGAGCCTTTAAAGCTTAGCAGGCAGTGAGTCTATTACTCTTCTATCTCAAGAGTCTCATACACAGATCCTTCGCGAACTTTGAGACGTGCGACCAGTCAGAGGCAACATACGTTATTTAGAGGCTTGTAATTTTCTCTATCGTGTCGGAGAGGTATTCGGAATGGAAAGGTAGCGAGCAAGCCACTAATTAATATAGGATGACGCCTACCGCCCACACATCAACCAGCTCGTTATATCCTCCCCCGCACAGCATTTATGGGGCCTCGTAATCGAGTGTTCCTGTGGGCGTCCACAAGTCCTTTCTCTTTCCCCTTTCGACTGTTTTCTTGCTGATTCCGAAATCGATGATGTGTATTTTACCAGTTTCTGAATCGTATAGGATGTTGTCGGATTTCAAATCTCTATGGCATAAATGATGGCTGTGTAGATATGCGAGTGCTTCAAGTAGTTGTTCAATGATAGATTTTATTTCCTAAAAAAGTATAGAATATACATTTTAATTAAGTTTTTGATTCAGAAGATCATAGAAGATATATATAATATATATACATATTAAATACATTTGTTTGATATTTTAATAACTGAAATAAAAAAAAATACTAATAATAGAAAGTTTATTTTGTACCTATTCAGTCAAAAGCTTATGTTTCCGCAAACTAGGATGCGGAATATGCTCCATTATTAAATAACACACTCTTTTTCTCCTTTCGATGTACATTTATTTATATTTAAGGATAGCTGAATGGGACAATGCTTTAACGGCCTTGAACATTTTGGTTAAATTTAATATCTGTTCTTAATCTATTGAACTGATTTTGACGGCATATATTTTTCCAGTCGCTTTTTACAGGCATTTACGGACCACACCGTTAGCTCCTTCCCCTATTTTTTAGAGGAATTCGTACTTTTCGGTCATCGTCTTGATGGACTTTTGCTGTTTGCGAATCGCGCTGTTGTGTTAAGGAAGAATTGGCGAGGGGGTCAAATCTTTCATTGGAGAGGTTATCATTTACAGGGTATCTTCGCGAGTTGCTTTGAGGGTATTGACATTGAATAGCGGTATTTTCTTAAGTTTCTCCCTGATGGCATTGAGGTTGGACCTCTGGGTTTATTTGCTATGTTCCATTGTGTCTTTTTTTATTATTATTATTTGTTTTTTGTTTTCCGTATGAAATACCCCTTTAGTATGTACAGTTTGATAAAATAATATTATTTACTATATTATATTTTAAAAATATTGATTAGATATATTTTTATTATTAATTTTATAAAATCTTATATATATATAAACTTGTTCTTTATGCATTAAATAAACGGTATTAATCGGGTGTAGACATTATTTAACTCGCATTGATGGATAAAATTAATCTTAATCAACTGTTTTGGTAGAGATAAATCAATCAATTTTCTATTTTCATTTTTTGTAGCATTTTTTTTTTTTATCTTTTTTAACAATTATTACATACTGATTATTCTTTTGTTTGTTTCATTCTTTTACTCCACTTTAATATTCACATTTAATGAAAAGTAACTATTTTGTTTCATTAAGGTTTTTCATGAACGAATGAGTCTTTTCAGTGGACCAAACATGTTTTCCAATCCAGATATCCAAATCTCGATTATGGTAGACTCTTAAATTGCCCATACATCTTCATCATAAATCGATTTCTTTAGGCTGTCTTTTGCGATAATTTAGGTTGCTGAATATTTGCGCGTGCTGCTTTCCAACATTCCGTTCCAGACTATGATCAACCTATCGACATGCTTTGCTTCGTTTACAACCATCTCCTTCGGCTGGATCTTTTTCTCTGTGGATGTCTCGGCCACCTGCCAAAAGAATTATTAATTGTTATCTAACTTGAATAATCCGTGCTCGAGCAATATCTTCTTGATGAATTTGGTTTTTTTAAGAACTACGTCATTGGAATATTTTCGATATTCACTCCTGTCTATTGAATACAGAGTAGTTTATTTGGTTGTCCTCGCATTCTGTTTATGTTTATTATGATACATGAGTCCGAGCTCTCCAATGCTTTGTCCAGACTGAAGAATAACGAGTTTGGGAGGGACTGAATTCGTCTCACTAAGGTTTTTGTTATTCTACTAAGTCATAAGCTACAACTCGCCCTTCTCGATATAGTAATAAATGTTATTGGGATCTCCAGACTTAAAAACGTATTCACCTTTGTTGAAGTTGACCTCCTGCATCGAATTGATGAGATCGTTGAGCTGTTGTGGATTAAATTGCTGGAAGAGAAAGCATTCTGTCATCTTGATGAGAATTCTACTCTTCAAGGACTCGGTTTTCCTAGACTTAAGGGTTTTCTATTTATCGACGCCAGTATTGTTAATATCGCCCTTTGAAATCTATTAGATCTGAAAGTTAGCGCATATGGCATTTCTTCTCCGCCCCTTGATGCCAGGCCGATCTTTGAATGACATGTAATCCTACTTTCTATTTCCAAAAAAATCATCGTCGTTATCTTACGATATTTTTGAAGCATCAATCAGGGAATTATGGGAACCATTTTTTAAATATCGGTTTCTTGAGCCTATAGTTATTGGAGAGACTTCTACTATTCTACTGTTTCTAGAAGACATAACTCTGCTCATCACACCCAACTGCATATTGCGTTTCGCAGTGAGCCATTGAAGGCTGAATTCCAGGACGTCAACTGGCTTGTGGCGAGTGAGTTGGAGCCTCAGTTCATCTAAAACGGGGTCGACGCGGGTCTTGAGATAGACTTCGACGTCATTTCTCGTTGAGGCCAACATGAAATTTACTATAATTATTTTTTAAAAAAACTATTGGGATACACAATTTGAAATTATTATTTTTTGTTTACCAAAGTAAACTTAAATTACAAACCCTAATGAGGTAGATTATTAATTTTTAAATTATTATCATATTTATAACATTTATGAAATATAAATATGTATATATATATATATTTTTTAAGAAAAAGTTAAAATACAAAAATAAGAATCAGATGAGTATATATCTTTTGGAAAAGGTAGGAGTACTACACTTTTTCAGATTAGATTTCCCAAAATATTTCGTAACCTCCTTCGTGCGAATATTTTCGTCAAATAGCCTTTGGTAAGAAATGTTCGTGGCTTTCTCAAACTGCTTCAGGCTAAAAGTCAATTACAGCTCATCCTTATTCTTAATGCTATCTTCCATGTTTTTTCTCATCGGCTCCACTGACCGGCAAGGAGCAGGAGGAAGGCGATGAGGTAAATCTTGCAGTCCAACTTATTTTTTAGAAACAACGGCAATATTACGATTCATATTTTCTCTATTGTTAGAGGCGTGAAGCTTTCTCGGAGTAATTCTGACCTCGTCTATAATGTTCCTTCGATGCTTGCCTTATGGGTTTGCATTTGCTGAGCCGGAGATCCTCGCTTGGTTTTTGCTTTCACAAATTTCTTCACCCATAGTGGGAAGAGTAATTGGTGTTGGTATAATTTTGTTGATGTTTTCCTTCAGCAATGAGTTATTACTATGCTTTGGTTACTCCGATAAGCGTTTTCCCAAATTGAATACGGACTTGGAGCTGAAAAAATCTCCTGGGAAATTTGAATGCTGGCGTTTGAGTTTGACTAGTCTCGAGGATGGGATGATCTTGAGAGGAGTTATAAAAGGAAATAAACATTTTGGAGTGTCGCAACTGGCTGGTTTTGCCTCAGGGATTTCCGCTAGGAGCTCAAGAGGGTATGGAGGTTAATCTTTGAGTCTATAAAATATGTTTTTTCTTCTTGATTGCATATACGTATTACTCTTTTTTTATAAATATATCTTTTTACAATAAATAGAGTAATAGAAGGACTGATATTTCCAAAAGGGAAAAAATCAGCATAAGTTTCTAAAAAAATATTATGTATGTAATATATCTAATTATACTATAAATAGATAAATATTTTTTTAATAAGAACAGAATTCGAAAAAATCAATCATGTTTTTAATTATTTTGTTGTATGCATGAATTAACCTTTTTGGTGAGTTTTTCCTTAAAGCTGTGTCTGGGTTAGATGAGACCTAAATAAAAGATTGAAGTATATGTTATCGAAACATTGATCTATCCACTTATAACGTTCTCTGAATTGCTAATTTGAAAAATCAACCCATAAAAATAACCAATATTTTCACCTTGTCAAAAATTCACCATTTTATTTAAAGATTACCTTGTTTACTCAATATTTGTTTGAAAATAGTCTTCAATATCTCTCGATTTAATTCGAAAGATTGGGTACTAATTTTTATTCAACTTATTCCCTTTTTAAAAAATATGAGTTAAAATTAAATTTGGCCTTTTAACGGTTTAATAGATTTAGATTTTAAAAGAGCAAAGAATCTCGAAAAAATGGAGATAAATATTTTTTTAAAAAAACTTTGAACCATCACGGAAATGAATTAATTCATATTATCTCTGCGACTAATATAATACTGTCAGGGAGCCACAAAATTGTCGGTAGTGGAGTAGAAAGGCGTCGTTTGTTTAATGTTTCTTGTTCTAAAACTGCCTAGATCTCCCAGAATCTCATCCGTAACACTATCGAGATTGTGCTCGAATGCCAAATACTGGATATATCTGAAGCAGTATTCTTTATCTTCTTGCACATTCGCCCAATTAAAATATCGGTTCAGACTAAGAGAAACGCCAGGGATAGTCTGCAGCAGTACAGTATCCTTCAAGGCCTCTTTGTACCGCATTGCGTGTCGATTCATTGCGTGTTCGATCATGTCAATCTTAAATTGCGGACATTTCAGTGTAAGAGACATCAGTCTATCGAAGCTCATACCGTAGATACTGGAAGAGTGTTTCATATTGCAAGCCCCAACAAACACTCGTAAAAGCTGAAGTTAGATTTCGATTTTGAAGTTGAACCCACAAACAAACTGCACAAATCGGTCGAGTCTCAAAAATGGTTACCCGAACGAAATCATATTGTAAATCGAAGTCATCACACTCACTCTTTTGCAGAAGAGAGTTTTAAAAGCTTTCATTATGGCAACCAGCAAATCTGAGGGATTAGTGATTTTTTTCATCTCAATCTCGAAGAGCATGTCGCATTCGTGGTCCAAATAGTGGTGCGTCAACTCTTTGAGTTCTGGGAGAGACAAGGCAACTTCTAAATGGGTTTATTCCTTTCCGGTCAGGATTGTGCAGTAAGGATCAACGGTACACAGCACATTCAAAAATATTATGAGGCCATCTGGTGATTCCGATGTACCTTTCGACAAAAGGAGATAATATAAAATTTATGCGACTCGACTTTTCGACTTGAGAAGATCCACGTAGAAATAGACTTGGCGGAGGTTTTTCAAAGCAATACTTCGAACACCATATTTTTGGATAAATTTTTCTGCCACGATATTTTGGAATGTTTGAAGGGATCGATAGTAGGCTTAAAGCGAAGATGGATTATTTTGCAGTTTTCTACAAATTCTGAGCATCTCTTGAATGATTGGAACGATATGTTTATCAAGAGCTGTCTCCATCTTTTTATCGGGAGGAATATGTGTCTCAATATTATTTTTTAGTATTTCCTGGAGAGGTATGGGTTCGTTGTTGGTGTGACTGCTAGATTTTGTTGTGTTCCTAATTTTACTGAGCTTTGCAAAATTATACTTCTGGAGCTTGATAAAGAGCCAGCGTATGTAGCTCGGGGGATCAACTTTGTCAGCATCCACATTCTTGATCACCTCTACGAAATTTACTAGACTTCTGCGTCGCAGAATCGAGTTGTTAAATAAGGTTTTGTCCCTCTTCAAGATATCTTTCATGAGGCGGTAAGTTTTATTAAATGTGCCTCCTTTCTCAATGCGCTGCTTTAGACGTTCTTGGTCTTCGGGGGCAATCACTGGATTTTTGTCTTTGCTGCTGTTAGTCATGTTGGTGAGTATTCGATGGCTATTCTCTAGACTGGGTATATATTATTTATCTTTCTTTAAGACGATCTTGACACCATTGGCTTCGCTGTCAGAATCGGTCTCAGTGGTTTTAAATAATTCGATGCTTCCTGGAACCGAGTTCTGTGGGGAAACTTAATATTGAGGCAGAGTGTTTTCCGAACTGACCACCAAGTCGTTGTTAACATTATCAGCCCCGAAACTTGATGACCTCACATGAGTATTATGATGATTTTGTTTGGTCTTACTACTTCTGGCGTCTTCAGTTTGCGTTTGTATATTAATCATTTGGGTAAATGATGGTAATATGGTATTTAAATTCTGACTATTTCTTAAGCTATCTTTTTTATTCGTATGACCCTTTACTACGTTACTGTGACTGACTGGCACTGCCTTTTTCATTGACAGGTTAACTGCAAGCGGAGTTTTGCTCGGTCTCTTGTTATTGCTTGCTTTTTCAGGGGCCTTCTCTCCAATAGCCTTATCCTTATCGGAAATATTCGGGGTCTCGAATTCCGCTGGATCGGTCTGTGTTTCGATCGATTATATCAGCAGTACCTCCGCATCAGTGCCAGTTTCTGTCAGTTACAAGTCTGTCTGACAAGTATCACTGGCGTACACAAATATATTTGTCTGCATTCCTGTGTTGAGAGTTTCGAGTTATTTGAAGAGTGTTTGGTTTTGGAAAGGAGAGACCTCCACATTGGCCAGATCTGAGAAATCTGTGTTCTCGAAATCTATCTTGTCGCCGTCCAGAATTGACCTGCGGGACGCTACCTTTTTTATATTATTCTTCATTCTGTTGGCGACCTGAGTCTTGTAATCCTTCACCACCTTATACAACTTGCGAACCCATTCTCTCTTGTCCAGAGTGTTCGCTTGTAGTGTGAGGTTCTCCTCTAGCACTCTTAAATATTAGTATTCGAACCGATCATTACTTTCGACGGACTTTCCGAGCTCTAGTTTGATATCCTTGAGTTATTTTTTATAAGACTTATTGCTGAGTTACAGCTCTTCTATTTTTTTATGAAGTCTTTCTATTGTGCCACTATGCAATTCTTCTTTTGATAGGTATCCTTTGAGTCTATCGGCGTACACAGAGTTCAGGTCCGTCACTTCATCGTTCGTGATTGTCTAAGTCTGACGAAGCCGAGAACCGAGATGCGTGATAATTTGAGAACAAATATTCCACGTCAGGTTCCATAAGTCTTCGATTATTGCTCCTTCTTCTTCACATCGGATCTTTATCATTCTGATTATCTCTTTGAGACCTAGATTTGCGATTTGGTTTTTATACTCCAGAGCCTCAACACTTGATGTGGGTGGAGATTCCAGCCTTTGCTTCAGCCAGTTCGACAATTCCTGAATTCCTTTCCGGTGACGAAACCTATCCTCAATCCTTTTTCCGCTGTTTTGATGATGGCTGGCTTCTCGGGCATTGCATCCTTCACTCATGATACTGCTGCCAAATCGAATATTGCTGGTACTCTTTTTCAGAAGGTCTGTATCGCTTAGTTTGGAATTATTCATGCTCTGTAGGAGTGAAATTTAATTTAGATTGTTTTGAGAACTCGCTGACTTCTGGATTGTGTCTGCGATTTCGTAGCAGAGTTCGGGCGGCATGATGGGAGCCAGCTTGAACATATGCGCTTTGGCCTTCAATGTTTTGGGGTCGACTTAGTATGCATATAGTTGGGTATTGCCTTCGTAGATGGACAGCTTATCCATAAAACTGTTCTTGATCTTCGGCTTCATGTTCTTGAGGTAGTCGATCTTGGCGTCATCCAGGATGGGGGACTGCTGGTGGAAACTCGAGACTGTGGGGAGGTATGGTTATGCTTGTGAGTGGAAAGATGACTCTTGGGATTTGGACTGGGGAATGTCTTGTTGGAGATGCTGGCTGTTTTTCTTGAGCTGCGAGCACATGTAGGCCGGCATGGCGTTGGTGCGGTGTTTCATTTCCCTGAACTTCATTGTGAAGTTTATTATTGATAGTTCGTTTTTGGTTGTTTATTTTTTTCGATTAAAATCAATTTTTTATCGATTAATAGAAGATTAAGAAATTGTATCATAAATTTTGACGCTGATAGATAGAACTACTATAATTTTTTAGTAATGTTTTTATATATATATGAGAGAGATATATATGTTTATGTATAATATATCGTTTTGATGAGACCAAAATAAGAATTAGCATGTAATTTTTTGCTGATTTAAATTAAGCTATTTTATCCTATTAAAAATATTTTGAAATAAAAATAGATAGACTAGTTTCAATAAATAATAAAAATATTTAATGAATACAGGCCCTGTCGTGAAGGATGCAGTCCAAGTATTCAGAGAGCTTGAGGCTAAGAATCCAAATCGTATGCTCCCCAAAGTACACTTTATTTTCCTGTTTAATAAGGCTCTTTTTTTTCAAAATTGATACAAATAGGCAGGATATCTAGAAAACATCAACCGATAATAATTGCTGTTCAAGAAATACGAGATCGAAAAGAAAGGAGAAACCTTCGGGAATTCGATCAGGAGAAATATAGTATTCGAAAACTCACGCATCTATCAGAGTATAATAAATGACATAATACATCTACATATATATATTTAATATTTTACAATCATATCATGACATTGTTGTTTTTTTAATTGTTCTGCAGTTTCCGATCGCCAACGAAAATAGTTGCCATTGCCTCGCCACATGTCCACAGAGTTGAAATACGAAGGCAAGAAGTGGAGTGAAGAGTTTATCGTGTACCCAGTTCGAGTCTTTATGGAGTTCGAGTTTCGCAGTCCCATCTACGCTTACTTTAATAACTTGGTCGAAAGCCAAGAGATCAAGGCATATATTCTATATCTCATCAGTAAATAACAAGAGAAAGATATGTTTTCGAAATGGGCCAACTTCTACAAACAAGCAGTTCTCGCGAAGTTTTTAGATAAAATCCAGAAGACCAAAAAGCGATCGGCAGACCCTATAGAGGCGAAAACCCTTGCTGTTCAGAAATATCTAGAAACTCAAAGATTTAAACCCAACTGTTAAACCAAGCTGATTGAGGTCTGGAATGATCTGGCAGAGACAGGCCATTTCGCAAAGAAGACACTCACATTCACAATGAGATGGAAAACTCTCAGGTGCCCCCAACAGTTAGGTTTGAACAGTCCTAATCTCAAGATTTGGCTGATGGGAAAGGTATTGGTTGATGCTAAGATGGAAGGGAGATATGTCAGATACCATAACGGACCTTAGCAGAAACACATTCCATTCTCAAATATATTGTTGTCAGAAGAGCTTCAACTTGAACTTTTGGAAGGCGGGAAACGTTGGAAAAGCGAGAGGATCCTTCTTGAAGATTTATGGAAATATGACTCCAAACTGATCTCCATTCCACTCTTCTCGACACAACCGTATCCTACAGTCCTGTTTGAGTACACCTTCTCGGAGTAGTCCCCTCCTAAAAGATGGAGTTCCGAACCTCTGTCGTTTACAATGGATTCTGGACTTGTCATTGACGAGATTGTGGGTTGCGACTGGGATCAAGATATAGTTGCACAATACAAACTGTATCGAGCGGCATTAGACGCTTTCGACAAAGCTAAAATAGAATAAGTAGCGTTTCATCGGCTCAAAAAACTTATGGAGCTGCTTCAGATCGATGATTTAGTCAAATAATCCTTCACCAGCGATCACTGTAAAAATTTCGGTCCAAATGTCTAATTCCAAGGCACTGCTTTTTATCGTTTTTACGTGTCGATGAGCCAGCATATTCGCTTTCTAGACGTGGAGAAGTTTATTTGGAGAAAGGGAAACGTCTCCCTACGTCGTTTTTTGAATGCTTTGAAGCGTTTTGATGAGGACCCTCGCATAAATTTTACGTAAAAATTGTACTATCTCTTAGTAAAAATTCTAAAACTTGTCGATCAGACCTCACTAGTCTACTGGAACACGCAATACTTTGAGACAGGGACCATCGGCAGGGAGTCTGCTGCCTACTTTATCTGTCTGAAGCTTATTTATAAGACAGCAGCAGGCTACTACAGGGTCGGAAAGCGAAGTTTGTCATCTAATTCGCTACTTTTTCATTATATGTGTAAAATATACCAGCCTGAACTGTATGAAAAACTGACAAAAATCGAGCTCAATATCGAGACACTGTTTGGAGTTTATTCCGCTTCACTTTTGGCGGAGTTATTCGACGGATAAATATATTACCGCATGCTCGAAGCAATCATCGTGGAAAGTAATCTCTTTTCCCATGAATATAATTTCACGATTGTTGCTTTCTTCCTGACTCTCCTCGATAAAGTGTCAAAGGTTTAGTCTGCTTTCCTCTCTGCTGACCACTTTCTTCTGGCGTTGAAAATTATGGCCCGAAATATTTCCTAGCCTTTCGATTTTTTACACACCGCAGACAGTTTCATCGAAAATATGAAGAAATAGGTTGTTGGGCCGAAGTTTCAGGAACTTAAGACTGAAATGGATTTATTTTACAAGGAGAACACTCTAGACCCTGGTCAAGCCAACATGCTGCTCCCCGAGTTCTACACGATATTCAACGCATACCAACACAAAAACGAAAAGTCACCAAGAGAGATGCAGTTCTGTGTCAATAAAATCTAGATCAATTGTGAGTGCCCCAAACTCACAATCTTTGTCTTTCAAGGCAAAACCAGACTCTTCTAGAAGGAGTTCCTAAATGAGAATATCCGCCAGATCAACTATACCTTCGCAGTTAAACTGGAATCGCTGGATGAAGTCATTGTTGCAGTCTACCAGGACCAGAAGCTTTACACCCAATACTGCACCCTCTACCCCCGTTCGATTCCCTCTAACCATATGGTTCAACTCACCCTGCCCCTCCAACGCTCGAAATCCTCGATCGTGGACGAGCCAGTCAGCTTTATCAATATACAAACAATAATAAAAGAAAGTATAGATCCCATCTTTTACGAAAACCGAATTCCGGACAAATATGTGCATTTCTTCTTTGATGTCCAGGATATCAAAAGCGAAGTGATAACTTTGAGCAAATTCATGTCTTCTTTTAAGATGGTGGAAAACAACTACAATCTGCTTTACGGAAGACTTGGATGGTACAACTGCCATTATGTGGTTCCGCAAGAAGTTGTGCTTTCAATTTAGGAATGCACTAATTCGATCGTAAAGAAACTACCCGCTAAGGAAAATGATATGTTTTTCAAAATGGCCAGATTTTCGAGATGCGCCTACGGACGGGCTGTCCTTTGCCAGCCCACAACCCTAACCCAGAACTATGCTATAAAATCAGTAAAAAACAAAATTAAGCAGACTAGTGTTTTCAGCAAACAAGAAGCTGATTTAAAAAAGACAACTTTTCCTTCGAATAGCCAGCTCATTTGTTACAGCTTAGATTCTATAAATACTGTGAACTCTAGTTACTTATATTTCTTTTACTACTCCCTCGATCTTCCTCTAATTGAGTATCTAACTTATAATCCCACTGAACATGTGGTCGTTCCCGTTATTACTTTTGATATATTTTTCGGTGATCAAAAGTCATCGATTACGTTTACTAATGAAGGAGATTAGTTCTGCATCTTTACAGAGGCGTAAACCCTCGAACTGGAGAACGGAATCACTATGAGGAAGCAGAGGCTCCGGCCCAAACATTTGTTCAAATTCCCGGAGATTAATACCTATCTAGATAACTTTCTGTATTACCTGCGTCTCAACATATTCAAGCAGATCTTGAACTCTGCAGATGCGGAAGAGACAAGTTCTAAAAAGGTATTAGAAAAATGGCCGAATCACATAGTAACTAAGTGCAATGAATTGGCCGGTCCGCTCCCCAATATGCCATTGTACAAATTCTTCCCTTTGCTAATAGAGACTCAATATAAGCTGAACCTTTCATTCATGGAGTACGGAAAGGCACAGATAAAAAACTTTGAATCTTTAGCATACCTAAAACATTATGATTTCTGGAAGAAAGTTGAGGTATTGTGCCACATCAAAGCCATATCAGGTGAAGGAGACACTTCGCTTCTATTGGTGTAGGAATAGTTGACTAGGAAAACCTTTATCGTAGGATAAAAACAAGTACTGGTCAAGGAGTAACCTAAAATAAGAGTGAAGTGTGAGTAGAAATAACTGGGAGACTCTAATAGCCAGCTGTATAAAAAACTGGATAAATTTTTATGATTATATTATATTAGATTGACTTTTTTTCAGATAATATAATATAAAACTTGTTTAATTTTATTAATATATTAAT